>JAGFPH010001997.1:212811-227045 GCA_018207615.1 Philaenus spumarius
TCTTTAAACAGACAAGCACGGCTTGACTTGCAAATCCCGTCATTGCCCAGTGAAGGCGCATACATCATTATTGTGTTGTATTTAAAGCAGTCCCGATAACAACGTGACGCAGACATCCATCATTAAAACATAACCTTCTTTAACTCTAGTTTTATAGTTTTATCGTTGGTATTTCATGGCTTTGTGAGGGAAAACCATTAAAGAAAGTATATTCTCTCAGGATTGTGGTAATTAATACGACACTTATAAATGTAAAAATGTTTATTCATTATAATAGCTTTTAAGTTGTATTATCTTTTCTGAAATATTTGGTTGTGAAGGACTTGGTGTAAAATGTATTATAAAAAAAAAACATGGCAGTCGTGGGACTGCCGTTGGAAGTGAAAACTTTTTATGTTAAAAAATGTTGGACGTTATTGTAATGGTTTTTTAATTTTTTTATATTTATCAACATTTTTTTTATTTTTTAAATTCGAAAATAATAAATATTTATGCAATATAAGTCAAACAATAATTTGAAATTAACATGGAAAAAGTTGTGTAGGCCTATATAAAAATTATTATTAACAAACTGTTATTAACAAACTTAATAATATTTTTATTTCATTATTATACATAAAAATTATTATTATTATTATTATACAAGTGATATACACAAACTAAAACATGTACAAGAAGCATATGTTACTAAATAAACGTAATATAATTATGTATTTTCAATGTTAACAATATATGAGTTCTCATCTTCATCAGTAATTTCAATTACTCTTGCATTGCTATCATTATCTTTATCTGTACATTCTAAAACTGATACCATAGGCCTATGATAACTAAAGTAAGAAACAAATCATTTTGATTGAAATGCATCCAAATGTCATGTAAAAACAGCATCTATTGTATTTTTGTATCTTGTGGTGCTTTTAAGTCGATCATTTGGCATGGTTAATCCAAACTCTTGATTTAAAAACTGAACTAATGGTATATCTATGATTTTAAATGTTGACCATGATTTGAAATTTTTTTAAAAGAAATATCATTTGTAAAATACATAAAAATATTCCTCCCCGGTCTCCCGCGTGACAGGCGGGGATACTGACCACTATGCTACCGTTTAATGTGTTGGAATTGAATTATTTAGTGCTATCTCTCTTTTGTAAACACAGAGGCGATGACGAATAATATCTGACGATCACACGAGATCAGAGATTTTTACCCATCTGAAAAAGTGCCTAACGCACCATAAGAAGTTTTCACTTCAAAAATGTATAAGTGGAATAACCGCCATAGTAGAGTGAATATCACGGCCCTTTCCGACCAAGCGATGCCTAATTGTATAGATTTGCTAACTTCTTAACCCTCCTTATGGTATGGAAAAATGCCTCAAATAGTAGGGTATTTTTAGCGAATATCCATGGGAAAGATGAGCTATTGCAGTGACTCTTATGATGAGACCTCAGGTCAGGAGTGGTTAATGAGCACAGTTCATGGTCCCCAGAACAAGTTTTTGGGTGTCGATCAAAATTATGTATATGTGTTAACGGCCCTATTTTACGTCCAATTTGGTCCAAATTCGGTATACACGTTGATTTTCTACATTCACGTTCAAAAACTTTTAGTTTTGTGTACATGGGTAAAAGATAACATACCAGAGGTGCATCAAAAATTTGCATTCGATATATTTCCTACAACCAAAGATATTAAGTATTATGTAAAAAAAATTGTGGATAACTGTAAAACGTAGCACTTCCTAACCTATGTTTATGAACACTTTTTTCTTTAATTTCAAACGACCTGAAAGTTTCAGAATTTCTTCCTGAATCACTCGGTATAAATATGACCGCCATGAGTGACTTTATTCAGTTTTTGACGGCTTATTGATTAGGTAATTCAGTTTCATAGTGCGATGAATATATTTCGTATATTTCATGTTTTTTTTTCGTTGTCTGTTTCTTGATATAGACGCTTGTGTAGAGACGCTGTGCGACGTATGTTAGCGCCTGCCGGTCTATCCGTTTCTTGTGATATATATTAATAAATTATGATCAGCTAACCCATAAACTGGTTTAGGCCATCGTGTAAACGGGGTCCATGGGACAGTAAACGTCCGAAAGCGACCCAATTCCGATATGGCAAATAACGTGTTGAAGGCTTGTCGCACGCCGGGCCTAGTGTGAACGTATTGTTACTAAGTAAATTATCTTTAGTGGTTCAGTTTAGTTTAGTGTGTATCAATGCTGGTTACCCTTGTAGGTGGCTAAATTAGTTTAAGTAGTGGTATTAATAAATCGAGGGTGAGCTTCGTTAGATCTAACCGATTCACGTTCCTTCTGGGAACCCAAGTGGAGCGACAGGGCGGTAAAGTAACGATAAACGTTACAAATCGTTTGATGTTTAACATTGATTTTTTGTTAGTGAAAATTTCGAAATTCTGTACAGTTTAGAGTTGTTTGTGTATTGGCCCTTCAGTTCGGTCTCTTTTCCTGATTTCTATTTTTTGTTAGTAGGCAATGGAAAGTATAATTTGCAATAATATTTAATGTTTGTAAATAAAGATAATTTAATTGTAAAGTTTTCTTGTATACTACGAACTTGTTCACATATTGATTCCTTACTACGCTAAACCGATATGAAACAAGTAATGATTCGACCACGCAGCTGAACCGCTGACGTGAGTTAAGCGAATGTCCAAAATTAAGTTTGTATGCTTTAGGGTTTCAACTAACTATTTGGGAAATTGATCCACTCACGAAGGCGCTGAATAGCTGCCTACGTGTACGAAATATATTAGTAGAAATCGTTTGCATTTTTTGTAAGTTTGTAATAATTATTATGGACTTTATTAACGGGGTTTCTCTCATAATTTGGTTCTGAAGTTATTCTGGATATTATGGACCAAGGAACAAATTAAAATAAAAGATTATTTCTTTAAGATATTAAAAATTTACATTACAAATTTTAAACGGCCGACATTTTGAAAATATATAGAAAAACGTTCTGATTTCTGAACGTGGGTAAAATATGGCATACCCAATATTTATACAAAATTTGCGTTCAATATATTTCCCACATCCAAAGATTTTAAGTATTTGTAAAACTAAAAAAATGGTGAATAACTGAAAAACTAATCATTTCCGAACCTAGTGTATGTTCGTATGAACGTTTTTCATTATTTTCACTAATAGAACACGTCCTGAAAGTAACTCAAGTTCTTTCTGAATCACCATGTATATGTAACGAATAAATGAAACAACACTAACTAGCGCTATACTATTTTGTTATTCACGGACGTACGTATACTCGATTTTAAAAGACTTGATGACAAAATTATTTTTGAACAATACATCATCGCATAGACTAAAAGAACATTAAACACTTACAATAACAAATCCTAAATGTGTCTATTATTTCTGAACAAGAATGTTTACTTAATCGACAGAAGGAGAAGAGACCACGTTTCTTCTTCAACCCTCAAGACTTGGAGCGTTTGACTTTATTATAAAATATAACCCGACAAATCTCAGTTCTATTGTTACACCCTTGTCTTGTGGGATGCAAATGATCGCTGTTTCCGTTTTAAGGGTAATGTCGTTATTTTATGTTTGCCAAATTATATCGGATTCCGTCCAAAGCGTTGCTGTGGGGTGAGGGATCATTAAAATACAACCAAGAATCTCATTGACTGCTGGAAGTTGTTCGGGAGCGTCGAGACCGCAATTGTCAAGGCGGCGACTGACGTCATCAACGCGCTAGGTTTGAAAGTCCGAACCCAGACATTGACGATGGGTTTCCCTTCTGGTTATTCCATTCTACTTCTGGAAACAAATAAAATACAAAGTTTTTGAACAAATTCCTCAGTACAAAAATAGAAAACTTACAATAGTAGAGTTGAAATTTTGTCCAAGTGTAAACTTCTTTGAGCGTACCTAGCACTTTTTGGATGAAGTAAAATACACCAACTCGCGAACGCACTTTAAGTGAGACGCTTTGCGTTTTTTATTTCATCTATGATTTCTTCTTCTTCATTGTTTTACACTCGTACTTATACAAAGCAAGACATAGTTTGATAAACCAGATGACCGTAAAAAGAAGAATAAATCGATGAAATCAAATAGGCAGTGGTAAATTCAAATGCTCAGTCACGTCACGCTACCGATGAAATGGACATTGCTCTTACCAATTTTGTAAGTTGTGTTGAATTAGTGTACTTGGTGATACCTTTAAAATAGACACAGAGATTTCTCTTTTTTTTAAATTTGCTAACTTGGTTTCTATGGTAACGAATGTAAATGCATTAAAAAAGCGTGTGTTTGTTCAGTATATACTTAAAATTATGTTTTTAAACTTTTATTACAAATTTGTTGATTAACTTTAATATTTAACAACAAATATTAAAATTATAATATAGTACGCCTTCCTCGAAGAATTTCAAGAAACCTTTTTTTGGTTCGGCACAGAAGTGAAAACTGTCATAGATAAAAATCCTCGGTTACATAGGTTTATCTGAAAATGGATCATTGTTTTTATCTTATCTCATTTAAACGAAATCTAAAAAAATAACATTAACATGATTGTTTATAGTCACCGATACAGTTTGTTTCTCATGGCCTCCACGTTCATGCGATCTTACGCCATGCGATTTTTATCTTTGGGGGTTCATAAAGGATCATGGTACCTGCGGTACCAGTTGACCCACCCGACTTAAGAAACAGTATTGAAGCAGTTGTTGTACTAATTACCCCAGATACACTGAACAAATGTTGTGTGCCGTGGGACAAATGGTGCCCACAGTAAAGACTGTAGAAAAACTGTTTAAGTTGATCTGTCATTTGATTTATTATTTATTAAACCTACAAAATATATTACAGGTAGGTTACTTCGTTGTTTGTTAATCCTGCACTTGGAGCGCGGTACATTGTTATACAAGTAGTTGCACGGCATTATATGACCGCACTTAGTACGATACAGAATTATAAATGGTTTATGAATACTAAACAAATTTTTCATTTTCTAATAGGTTGTATTACTTGCAAATAACACTTTTAAGATATCTTAAGAGCCTTTCTTCTTACCGGAATGACTTACCAATATGAAATTGAAAAATTAAATACCAAATAAATATTTACAAATGTTTCGCCGTAATCAATACGGTATTCAAACAAAAATATTAAACTGTAATTATACTTAATATGTACAAACGTTCCTGCTAATCCATAAAAATAGTTCATTGAAAATAAAGTACACAAAATGAGTAAAATTTACAAATGTTTCTGAATAATCAAGATGGTTTACAAATGAAATTTTAAAAAACCAATTGAAAATAATGTACACAATTGTTCCCGAGTGACAATAACAGTATTTAAAAACATTAATAAGGAAAATAATGATTATAAATAATATTTACTTAGAACGTAATTACAACACCAGAGGTCGCGTGGTTTTAAAAATACTGCATATAGAAATAAGTAACTGGTCGCGTGGCGTCAAAAACACCGCAGTTCATAAATAAACGACTGCTATTCGAAAAGAATAATACAAACTAAACGAAATTCTAGCATTGGAATGCGAAGGGTGTGAGGAAGGATATGGTGGGGGGGGGGGGGGCATATTCATAGAGCAAATACTTTAGGCGAAATAGAAATAACAAAATGTATAACCACTGCTGTCCTTTGATGCCGCGCGGCCGTTTAAGGGTTAAGGCGCTGTATAGGCAATGTAGCTACACGACTTTAACAGTAATAAATCGCTGCCCATACTATCACATGAGACGATTCACAAAGTTTTTCCTGGATGTCCGCAACGGTTTTCTGAAAATTGCTCGGCGAGTGATTTTCCACAAACGTTCATTCTGCAAAACCCCGCGTCATCTGCAATGTGTTTGTTGTTGTATTCTCCAAAACTCTTCCGTTTTTTTATTTATGGGATGTATCCATTTACTTCTTTTCGTTAACGAATATAATAATACTAAGTCGTCATCACTATCACTACTCGATTCGTTCATTCACGAAACAGAAAAACCGGTCTCACACCAAGGAACTGGCGAAAAAGACATCTTTGCATAGGTAACAAGTACACTGAGTGAGAGGTGGTACTTGACCTGTCCTTATGCGCGAACAAGTGGACGTTTGGTACGTTGCTGAGCGGTGTGAAAGGGACGCGTACCGGACGTCCCAAACGTCCAGGACGCTCAGTACACCGGTGTAAAAAGGCCTTTAGGCTAAGCGCATATTCTGACTCGTTTGACACATTTCACGTGACGTGGCACAGCGCGGCTTTTTGTAACATACATTAATGGATTAGCTCATATTGGTAACGCGACGAAACGCAGTGTGACTCGTGGGACACGTGGCATAGTGTCAGTGACACAGTTTCTCGCGCCACGTATCACACTTCTCACGAGTTAAGTACTCTACTGTCACTCAAAGATTTTGGTGTCTAGTTGTACATTTTCCATCGTAACATTTTTCAGTTGTTTTCCGAGGAAAAGCTGATAGTTCATAATTAGTTTAAAAAATATATTTATAATAAAATAAAATGTATTTTAATAATAAAACTTAATTTTCAACAAACATTAACAAAATTAATTTAAATCAAATAATTATCATCAAATAATTTTAATAAATATATTATGTGTCACTTAATTTATTAATAACATATTTTTTTGTTAATGAATAAAAACTTTGTTTTATTATGTTGGTTCTTTGAATTTTATTATGAAATAATTTGTAATAAAATATTTGGCGTTTGACCCCAATACAAATTTAAAAAAAAAATATGTCTTCATAAAGTCATAAACTAACAAGTGAACATTTTTAAGGTATGTACAGTACATAGAAAGAACATAATATATATCATCCCATACACTTCTGTTTTCGGTTCATCCAGAAGTGGTTAGTAAAAACAGCATCTGGCAATTAATATTCTGAAGTCATTTTAAATTGATTGATTGTTTTTCAATTAAGTTAGATCTAATAAACGTAGTTTTATCCGAGAGCATTCGTTTAAAACATTCTAACAAATAAAATTAAGGAAAATACACGTGCCTACTGGGCGAGAGTTGAGAGCAACCGAGTTGCAATAATCGTTCCCCAACGCGACTCGTGTTTCGTGATCGTGTCACCCAGCTCGCGTCATGTCATCTCATACGAGTCAATTTATACACCGCGAGTGAAGCGAAGCTGTCCAAGGTCGCAAGGGCAAGGTGCAAACTCGCAAAGCATGAGTCGAAGGTGGAGACTTAGGTGCATACAAATCTTAGTAATATATTTCGTACACACAATCAGCTGTTCCGTGCTTTCGTGAGTAGAACAATTTCCCGAACTGTTGGTAGACTCAGTAAAACATTTAAATTTAATTTTGAAATTCGCTAAACTTAAGTCAGTGGTTCAGCTGCGAGAGAGAATTATTAATTAATACTAGTAGGTGAAGGGTTCCAGTCACATCACCCACGTTAGTCGGCCCAGTGTCGACCCCACGGCTCCTAAACAGAATATAGTGTAAAACTAGAAACAAAATTGCGAATTGAAAGGACCGACTCTGATGATGTGAGGTGGGCATGGCAAGTACCCTCTACCTTATATAATAATTAAGGCGTAAATTTACTTTACAACCCTCAGCTGATATGTTGGTAAATGCCGACCTAAGCTGAATGCTGCCAACCTAGAACATCAGGCTATTTTGGTTTTAAATGCTTGCATTTCTGTTAATACAACTTAATTGATATAACTAACTTATATATGTTTAAAAAGTGGAAACATACTGTGACTAGAGACTGTAAATTAAAACTTTAGCCTTTTTTTATTTTCATGAATTCAAAATACATCGATGTAACGAATACATTTGTACCAATGTTATACACATCGGATTGATTCAATGTATCGAATCGTAAACATCGATGTATATCGAATATCCATAGTTGGTTGTTGGATGTAAAATTCCTGTAAAAATTAAGTATTTATGTATTACAGAATTTTAGAAAGTGAAGATTTTGTGTGTTCCTGTTTTTTTATACATTTGTTTTATTAATTTTGATGTTAAGTTGTAGTAATAGCGGAGTCCACCTATCGTGCTTATTTGCGTTCGTTTCCTGTGTTATATAAGTTGTCAATTGAGTTTTAGTTTAAAGAGTTTATTTTCTGTCCACAATTCATTACTTTAAATTTTATTAATCATATTTTCTGTTTTCATTTATTTAAGACATTTAGAAATATAATTTATTGAACTTTACAATTACGTATTACAGTAAAGACTACAAAAGTATACGGGCTTGTGTACACCGAGACCTTGAACCCTCCAATCGCCTTAGTACGACGTTGCCATGTTCTTCCCACGCTTCTAACTGAACGCGGCTAACTCAACGCATTTATAATTCTTTAAACTGTGCGCTCAAGCCTCGAGCGGTAAATACCAGGAGTGTTCGAGACTAGTAGAACTGGCAACACTGCGCGCCCATCCTATTGGCCGCCACGCAAGGGTATTCTTTAGCGGTCTTTAATATAGAACATTTTCCAGAAGCTCGCACGAGAGAGGAAGATCACAACCTATAAGGAGACAAGCCATCGCCCGGGGACCGCAGGGGTAAACGACAGTGAGAATCCCGTCATATGTTGCTACACAATGGTGTACAATACACGTGCGTCGGTTTTAAAAACTGTTTCAAACAATGTTTACTAAACAAATTCACAAATCACAAAAACCAATAATTAAATGTAAAAATAATATTAAACTTTCGTGAAATTTACGTCTTGTTTCCTAAGTTACAGGAATGTTGTTGCCTTTGTAGTGTAACACTTTCGCTTGTGCTATGAATTCCAACTTTTATCTTGGACATAAAACCAAGACAAAAGTAATGCAATCAGGAACATAACGGTGGCAGGAGTGAGGGAATATAACGACAGGTTACAGGAGATGAGACAGTACAGGCTGCAAACTGGTAGAAGTCGTAAAGACCACGGTGATAAGGCCCACTCGATGTAAAGCTGGATTGGAATTTCAGGCACAGTTTTATAGAGAAACTAGTGGATCCGACAATGCTTTAGTACATACATAATTATGATTAAATTAAATTAACAAATACAATTGAGTCTAGTTGAGTGAGTCTAATGAAACATTATCTTATGATCAGAGCATGCGGTCCGCAATTAACTTGGTAAACACATTGGTTATTTAAGTCACTCGGACGAGTTTTTTAGACAAACAAAATTCAACAACGGGAAGTACTTTTTTTTAATAAGTACATTTTTGTTGAGTTTTTGAATGAAACTTTTCTGGAGTTTTATATACAAAAATTAATATTGAAGATTATTCTGCACATTTTGTTTTTGCAAACGACATTATATAGCCCGTCATGTTCCCCCAAAATCGATCACAACGTAAAATACCGTAAAAGTGTTCAAATCCAAGTGTTGGGTCTTACCGTGGAGGCAGCTTCTGGTCCGAGTTCGTCCACTGCGACCGAAGCAAAACAGTGCGTGAGTCAGGGATTGAGACTGAGGTGCAAACAAATTTTACTCATATATTTCGTAAAAGCAGTAGACCTATTTCCCAAATAATTGGTTGAATCCCTAAAACATATAAATTATTTTTATATATTTTTTAAATTCGTTTAACTCACGTCAGCTGTTCAGCTGCGTCATCGAATGATTGTATAACACCAATCATTATCTCAATGAGTATTCAAACCATGGGTTGAAGACAACAATTTCACAACTCGTAAATAATAACAGTATCAGATATAATAATCAATATTACCTAAATTTGGTACGTCAACTAATCCTTCCTTCTTCTCACTTCTTATTTTACTACCGCGGTTTCGGGCATTCGCCCATCTTTAGGTAAACACTTAACAACACGAAAAACATTAATAAAAACACATATTTAGCTCCCAGTAGAGATCGTTAAAATTTACTAAAATTTCATTTACGCATCAGACGTGCACGTCATGGAGGTTAGTCATGGAATTTAAAGTTTCAGATACGTTAAAAAACATTAACTTCTAAAAATTATCTCAAAATTTTGTCTGAAACATTTTTTGATATGACCCTTCCTTATTCAACGGCAGCCCAAAATGAGGTCGCAAGACACAAAACCATTCCTTTCTTGTGATCTCAATATCAAGCTAGTACAAAAATTATCAAATTCTCTAAACAAATTCAAAATATTCGTTTGAAAATTCTTTTAAAAAGTACAGTGATCAGTGTATGTGATAAATAAATCTGCTCATCTCTTAGCTTACGGGAGTAAGTAGGAATTTGTTTCAAGAGGAACATGATATGTTGTTTTAAGATGTATAATTTATAAGAAGACTAAGATCTTCACCCCTGTTCCCTTCCCTCAACAACCCAGCGGCGACCTATGTCAAAGTCAATGCATACAGAAACTGATATTTTCACGGAAATTATGGATAAGCGGTAACCTATACATGTAATAGATCGAAATAGACACGACTAACCCCAATAATTCCAGTTGCGGCATGCGTTGTAATTTCAAAAATAATATGTAAATAATCAATAATCAATAATCAACATTTCAAACAAATTGTAATATTACCAACTAAATACAACAATACAGGGTGTTTCAAAAAGGACTTCACAACTTTGAAAATTCATATAAATTTTATTAAACAAGGTACAGAGCTGGTTTTGGTGTTATTTTAAAGTAAAAAACTTCAAGTTTTTTTACCTTAAACTAAAGATGTTCTATGTGGCTTCCGTTGGTTATTCTGCAGACATCCCATCGGTAGTCGATTTATTCCCAGACTCGCACTAGCATTTCAGGTGTAACTTGCTCAACAGCAGCGTGAATTCTTGCTCTAAGTTCAGGTAGAGTGGCCGGCAAAGTAGGTACGTACACCATATCTTTTATGAAACCCCAGAAAAAAAAATCTAGCGGTGTCAGGTCTGGGGAACGGGGGGGGGGGCATGCAATTGGCACATCACGGCCAATCCATTGACCTGGGAAGCGGTCTTTAGAAAATCCCGGACGTCAGTCAGATAGTGTGGTGGTGCGCCATCTTGCATAAAGAAAACATTTCGTTCTCGGTCATCCTCATCGATCTGTGGTATTAAAAATTGTTGCAACATATCAAGGTACACTATCCCATTGATGGTTCTCTCTTGGAAAAAAAGGGGCCGTACACTTTCCTCTTGGTCAACGCACAAAAAACGTTCACTTTAGGGCTATTACGAACATGTTGTAATGTTTCATGTGGATTCTCACTGCCCCAAATCCTACAGTTATGTGTGTTTACCTTGCCACTTAAGTGAAAAGTGGACTCGTCAGAAAAGATTATGTTGTCCAAGAAATGTTCATCATCATCCACTCGATTTAACATATCCACACAGAAGTTCCTATGGGCAATCTTATCAGTGTCTTTAATTGCTTGTAGAAGCGAATATCGGTATGGTTTCAAGTGCAAACGTTTTCTTAACACAAACCGTCGTATGTTGTTCTTGCAGTTCACGAGATGCATGCCGGGTCGATTTCGTAGGGCTATTTACAAAAATTTGTCTCACTTGCTCAACGACTTCGTTAGATGTGCTTGGACGACCTGAGGATTTTTATGTTTCACTGAGCACCCTGTTTCTACAAAACACCGATGCCACTCATAAATTGTAGGCCTACTAGGAGGATCTTTAGCGTACTTGGTACGAAAATTACGCTGAACTGTTGTCGCAGACTTCGATTCTTCAAACCAAAACACACAACTAGCACGCTAAGGTCCAGTGAAGGCAGCCATCTTTAACGTAACTGTCACTAGCGCTTGTGCGGCGCGATTAGGCACTAGCGGACTACGCGAGTCAAAACTTGAACTATTTTCCTTTAAAACAACACCAAAACCAGCTCTGTACCTTGTTTAATAAAATTTATATGAATTTTCAAAGTTGTAAAGTCCTATTTGAAACACCCTGTATAATATGTAACAATAGATGTTTGACATATAATGCAGCGAGCCTGTTTGCTTTTACCTAATCTAAAAAAAGTTGTAAAAAATAATTACTTATTCTAAATTTGCCAAATTGGTTGTAAATAAACGTGTTTTTGTTCATTGTAGTTGTTCATTGTAGGCTTAACTTAAAATTGACTTAAGTTTTTTATCCAAATCAGCTGTTTTATTTAAAATATGTAACAACAGATGTTTGAACTGAATTATAATACAGTTAGCATTTTCCATTGATTTTTTATTTTATTTGCTTTAATTTTGTTGATCTAACCTAAAAAAGCTGTTGGATGTGAAGAATGATAAACTGATTCTAAATTTTCTAAATTTGCTAAGTTGGTTGGTATGGTAATGAATGTGAAGAAACATGTGTTGCTAAGATTTTGATACGATCACTTTGATTTTGTTTTATCTGTTATGTGGCTGAAGGTAAACCCCGAATTTACAATATTTGTTACGCTTTAAAATATAAGATAAGGATTTTACTGTACGTGTTTAGTTATTTCACGTATACTCATTTAAAAGTGTGCGCAAACAACGGTCGTTTATATTACAACATTGATTAAACCTCTACAGGCAGCTATCAGTATGGAAAAGTCCAAAATAAAAATAATCCCCTAGTTCATGAATGAAGGTGTGTTTACTGTCTTCAAATAAAAATGATTCCCTTCAATTTATGTATTTTTGTTTTTTTACTTTCTCCCCCTATTCCATAGTATATGGAGAAAGTATTGTATTCGTCAAAATTTTCGAGTTTGTGTTTTTGGTGGAAATATCCGTTTTAGGTCCCCCCTGAACCTAAAAAAGTGGTTTTCGAAGTGATGTCTGTGGGGGTGTCTGTGTGTGGGTGTGTGGGTGTGTGTGTGTGTGTGTGGGTGTGTGTGTGTGTGTGTGTGTTGGTGTGTGTGTGTGTGTGTGGGTGTGTGTGTGTGTGTGTGTGTGTAGATGTTATCTTACCTAGAGCCTAAACCAGTCATCCGATTTTGATGAAATTTGGTATGGAGGTACTTATTCACGGTTTCTCCAGGCTTTTTTTCATTTTTGTGAATTTTTGATTTTTAAGGGTAATTTTCCAATAAAAACCCATAAAATAACGGAAAAATCCATTTTTTCTCAAAAACGGCTCTAACGATTTTGATTAAAATTTTATAGTTTATTAGGGACCTTTGAGTTAGCATGTATGTTCCTATATTCGGCTCCGGGCCTACTGGTGGAGTAACAGCTCCCCTTCTTGCGAGTTTATGCGATATTTCATTCCTTTCAACTCCTTCATGTCCAGGGAGCCGAGAAAGTCTTGCTAATTTTGATGTAATGAAGTGGTAGCTAAATTTACGGGGTATCACAAAAAATATAAAACTAATCAGTGGCACTTAACAGGAAACGGAAAAAGTTTACTTAATTCTTTTACAATCGGTCAAGCTATTATAGAAACATGTTTATTAAGAATGCATTTGATTTATTTTAGTATTGAAAAATGAAAACGATGTTAAAATTGTATATTCATTTATAAATATTAACAATGTAGAAAGCTCCGTTTCCCTGGTCTGTATGTACAACTAGATTTCAGTTGTTTTTATTCATTATTATTAAACAATAGTATTAATTAGTATTATTATTACAAACCACGGCAGATTAATTATTATAAACAAATCTGAAATACATCATTAAAAAAATAAATACTATGTAAAAACGACAAAATTTATGTATGCCTACTTAACTATGCTGATAATGTTTTTAACTCGGTAAAAGTGTACAATGATAAGGATTATTTAGATATGATTTTATAAAATTCTAGGCCTATTCAATAAAATGTTAAACGTTATTAATATTATATTGAAGAAATTATTAATCGAATATGTTATTTATATACGAAGATATACGAATGTTTCCGAAGTTAAACGAATGGGTATCTCTTCTTTAAATTTCCATAGAAGAATATTTTGATGATAAAGGTCGTATTTATATTCATTTTATAACATCAAAGCAAATCTTATAAAGCATTATAGATTACATTAGTTCTATTAATCATATTAAAAATCTATTTCATAACATATAATTTTATTGATTGAATGAAGTTGTAAACATAACCCCAAAGTATAATATAGTCTAAGTTTTTTAAAAAGTATTACAGGTGATGGTTGAAATCAGCTGTTATATTATATTGTTACTAACGTTCGTACGGTCGGACGTACACTCGATTTTATAGGAATCGATTACTGGTTTTTAATAGTTGAATTTATTTGAGTCGAGATATTTTTCATGGTTGATCGTTACTGGAGAGTTTTTTGTTGTTGAAGTC
>JAGFPH010001998.1:2008-23980 GCA_018207615.1 Philaenus spumarius
CCATAAAAAAAAAAAAAAATTTTTTTCCCCATTACATTTATAAGGTCTCACCAAACGTCCAGTCGTTTTTATATGTATCGCCGTGTGTAACCAGCTCCTTTTCTTAGACTATTATTTTTAATTTTGTTCATTGGATATAATATTAACTTCATTGCATCATTTTTTTTTACTCTCAAATAGTTGTTATGAGCTTTACATCGGAGATATTTGGAAATGATGACGACTTTTGGAAAAAGTAGTAGGCCAGCTACTAGAGAATCTTTATATTTGCATCCTTTCAAAACCTTCCTTAACTTAGAGTCATCAACAATATTTACATCAAATTTTTTTATCCCAAATCATCCATCCACCCACATCAGAACATACAACATTTTGTTATACTATCTACTCTCTCTTTATTATCTATCTACCACTCTGGTCCGTCTTAGTTTATAAGTTAGTTTTATATATATATATATATACATATACGGATTTAGTATTTAAGAACTCGTTATAGTATTTAAGTTAATTTCGAAATAGTTAAATTTGGTCTGGGTATGGGGCTATCGTCCATTTGCACCGACAGTTCCAGTCACGTCTTCCAAAAATTTACTAACTCGGTGCAAATACACGCTGACTAGTGATTCCCAATAACATCAAAAGGGAAAACTGGTACATGTGGAACATTCTATTTGAAGGCGTCCTGGGAGCGGCTGTTCCGGATGGTGTGCGTATCGTGGCATTCGCTGATGACATCGGAGTCTTGGTGGGATCGGACAGCAAAGCGGACCTGGAGGCTACTAGTGAGCGAGCTTTCAATTCCTTGTGACATGAGTGCGAAGCCCTTAAACTTACCCTCTCGTCTGCGAAAACCAGTTTCCTGCTCTTCATGGATTGCTAAAAAGAGAACCGATAATCAGGCATCTGGAGGAGCGTTTTCGGGTGGTCTCGGAGCTGAGGTATCTCGCAGTTACGCTGGAGAGGAACCTCACTTTCTCCAGGCATGCGACAGGGGTGGTCGCCAGGGCTGTGGCGCTCTTCCACAAGGTCCAGAGGATGATTGGCGAGGAGTGGGGACTTTCTTTCGGGAATGCTGTAATAATATATAGAGGCGTCTGCGAGAGCATGGTGTCTTTCGCCTTAGGAGCCTGGAATAGGAAGGAAGGCACCACAAACATGAAGAAATATCTCATTCGTGGACAGAGGCAGGCTTGCGGTGCATCAACAGAGCATACAGGAAACGTCTGCGGAGGCCCTTCCTGTCATTAGTAAGCCAGGGAGGTCGAATTTACGAGGCACGAAGAGGGATGCAGCTCGATGACCCTGAGATGTTCAGCTGAGAGAGGAAGTCCATCAGGCACGACATCATCGAGACATGGCAGAGAAGATGGAATCTTTCAGAGAAGGGTCGGGTCACCCACTGGTGGCTTCCCTCGGCGAGACGCAGACTCTCCTAGAGATGGTTGTCGTCAGGACCAGTCACCATCCAATTCCTAACCGGGCATGGTTTTTTTAAGAGCAAGCTCCTATGTTTTGCGCTCGCAGATGACCCGCGATGTGATTGTGGAGAAGAACAGATTGCTTGGTGACGGAACATCTGAGAGTGAAATATCAGATTCGGGGAGCTGACGACCGAAATGGAGAGGAAATGCTCACTACGAGGGAGAGATTTGTGTATACCACGGAGTTCTTCTTTGAAATAAGTAGGCTGTTTGTGGACCTGGACCTTGTGAGCGAGGAGTAGTTTGACAGGAAATCGTCTGAATATATTAATAGCAGCTGGAGGATCGGAAATAAGATGGGCGTAAGGCCAAGGTTTAAGCACTAACGAGATTCCAACTACCAACAAGTTATATATAGCGGCTGGAGGATCAGCCAAAAGATGGGCTTAAGGCTCAGGCTTGATCATACGACCTATAATATAATATATTACCTATAAGTCTGCCAAAAAAGAAAAGGACACACTTATACCTGATAGCAGATAGAACATCACAGTGGACATCCCCATTTGATGGGCCCTAAAGGGCCTCGGTAAATGGGACTCCTTGAAACTGAGCGCAAAAAATGAAAAAAAGTCCCTATAAAAAATTTCATCAAAATCGGACCGTTGGTATGGTCTACAGCTCTCTGTACACATCCTAACAGAAACACGGAAGGACATTACCGAATACTACCTCCAAACGAGAATTTTTAGAAAGACGCGTTTTATGCATATGGTAGGGTACATTAAAGGCTACAAATAAGCCAATTTTTTTCAAAATCGTTAGAGCCGTTTTTAAGAAATTTGGATTTTTCTCGTTTTTGGCAATTTTAGGGGGGTAAAACCAATAAAAATCAAAAATTTGAAGAAATGAAAAAAAGCCTGGAGATAATCCAGGACTACACCCACATACCAAATTTCATCAAAATCGGACTGTTGGTATGGTCTCCAGCTCTGTGAACACATCCTAACAGACACACGGACGGACATAACGGAATACTACCTCTAAACGAGAATTTTTAGAAAGCCTCCGTTTCTTGCATATGGTAGGGTACATTAAGGGCTACAAATAAGCCAAATTTCAAAATCGTCGGGGGTTTCGGACACCACCCCAATGACAATTAAAAATACTGGCACTAGAAACGAGCAAATGCAACCCGATACTCTTGAAGCGGCAAAGACTGTTCAGGTGAATCGCGGCCAGGGTGTATTGCGTGAGCTCCGCGCGACGCTGCAGTGCAGTTAGATCCGTTAGATCCTTCCCCACTAAGATAGGTTTAGGGGTCCACCGACGAAGTGCGCATGCAGTGAAGGTTAACGATGAGATAGTTGCCAAGGAAGGACCTAAACGTGTTTGGTCGGCAAAAGATGTCAGGCTTATGGCGCGGGCAGAGGCTATTGCTCTTGGGCAAGGGGTGCATCTTATCAATCAGCACCTGGTGGGTATTGTGCCTTGGAGGTCTTTAGAGAGCATCAAAAGACAACACAAGAGGCAAGATTACAAGCTTCTTGTGTCTCAGATTTCCCAGGACTTGCACGAAGAGGTTGTAGCGGCGCAGGTCGAGCAACACGAGCCTCCGTGCATCCCTCCCCCCCCACAGCCCTGGCCTGTCTGCCTCGGTCTTGTCTGCCTCTTGTGGAATCGCCAACACGTCAAACATCAGCCTTAGGGCGCCAGGAGACCCCTCCTTCTGCATCTCCACGAGCACCACCTGAGTGGAATGCAAGATACGACGATCACCGCTTCGCTGTTAGGTACCTTATGCCTTTAGTGCAGGCAGTAGCTGGCTGGCACACTGAATTCCTCGTCCAGTTGGCCGGTAATGCGTTAGAAGGTAGGGTTGATGTGCGTCCTAGGATAGCGGAGTGGGTGCTGAGGGTGTGGTCCACTGTTACCCCTAGGTCTGTTAATTTTGGTGGCTTTAAAGTTGTTAACCCGCGCAGGAAATTAAAACCCAAACTGGAGTATGCCAGGGTTCAACGACTATTATGCAAGGATATGTCGCGGACGGCCAAATCTATTTTGGATGGGACCGTAGGTGGTGGTGAGACGCAAATACCGCCTTTGGGCGCATTTGAAGGCCATTGGGCTCCCTTATATGGGACGCAATCGAGACCCGTCCAACAGGGTCCCTCCCCATGCCAAGTGGAACCTCTTAAGTTCATCTGGGGTGCGGTGACCTTCGAAGAGGTTGTGAATTCCCCCGGACCCGATGGCATTTCTCTTCGACTGTGGAGGGCCATCCCAATATCTGTAAAGGAGATCCTTTTCAATATTGTTCTGCTTGTTGGCGGGTTTCCACCATCGTGGCTTGCTAGCCGCACTGTCTTCATTCCGAAGAAAGGGGGCTGCAGCAATGATCCGGCTGGCTTCAGACCCATCAGTATCACTACGATAATAGTGAGACACATTCACAGAATTCTGTCATTACGTCTTCGTGATGCCCAGGTCGTGGATCTACGACAGCGATGCTGCCATGACGGTTGCGCCGAGAATGTTGCGGTCTTGGCGGCGGCTTTGTACGAAGCGAAATCCCATCTGCGCCAGATTCACGTGGCAACACTGGATGTTGCGAAGGCTTTTGACTCTGTGAGCCACGAAGCCATTGACTGGCTTATTTATTGTGTCTTGGCCGAGTTGGGTGTCCCTGTTGAGTTCAGGAGCTATGTTAGCCATTTGTACGCCAACAGCACGACTTTATTGGAGGTACAAGGGAGGAGGTCTTTTCCAGTCCCGGTGCGCCGTGGAGTCCATCAAGGTGATCCGCTCTCCTCCGTTATATTTTGCCCGATTATCGATCGGATTTTGCGAGCTCTGCCCGTTGATGTGGGCTTCGGTATGGGCGATCAGCGAGTTGGTTATTTAGCCTTCGCTGACAACCTGCTGTTGTTTGCTTCTTCGGCGTAAGGTATGCGTTCCACACTTTAGGCGGCGGAGGAGCCGGCCCTAGCTGTGGGGTTGTCCTTCAATTCGAGTAAGTGTGCTGCGCTATCCATTGTCAAGAACGGAAAGCTGAAGAAGTCGAAAGTAGTCTCCAAACCGCAGTTTTGGCTGCGGGAGGGACATATGAGGCAGGGAATCTCACGAAGCTAAATAATTATTGAAAATAGAACTAGTTCTGCTACGACATAATGTTTGTTTTTTAGTGTGTTGTGTTTATTTAGGTTTGGTGTTGTGTTTTATTTATTATAATTATTTTGAATTGTAGGATATTTTTTGTATAAGAGTATAAGTCATTAATTGGAAAATGCTCACTTTTACATGTTCCGCAAGAGAAAATGTTTTATTAAAATGAAAACTTTTGTATAGTTTCTTCTAAAGAACCTTTTTTTTGCTACATTTCATATGTCATCCAAAAAAATTTGTTGTATTTTTCCAAAATCTCTACTTTTGGCCATTTATTTAAAAAAAAATTTTCCGTTTGGAACTAAAATACGAATGTAGAGACATTTCCAAAACTATTTTACCTACATAACAATGTTCTTTGTACTTGTCTGAACAAGAAAATACATAATAATGTAAACTTTACTAAGTAATAAAAAAGACCCTACCAGTTGAGTGGTTTCTATGTGCCAGAAATATGGTGAAAAAGTTGTGTAATTCATGATTTAAAAATATTTTATTTTACAGGAGCCACGCCGCAGATCGTATTGCTAAAAAAGTTACTAAGGCTAAAGCGAATATTAAACCGAGAAAAAAGAAAGTTTATCTCGACCGTATTGCAAGGGCACCCTTAAAACCTCAGCAACGACTGAAGATATTGAGGTGCTTCCTTAATCCGCGGCTCTATCATGGATTCGTCCTTGGTAGAGTGACTAAGGGAAAATTGCAGGCGCTTGATATCCAAGTCAGAAACGGCATCCGGAAATTGATTAGACTTCCTGCCGATGTAGTAATCAGCTTTTTCAATGCAAGCGTCAAAGATGGTGGCCTCGGTATACCTTCACTGGCTACCACCGTTCCTGGTCTCATCTGTGACAGGTGCAAGAGTCTGGAACAGAGTAACTCGCCTGTTGTCAAGGCGGTCTCACGATCAGCTTGGGTGCTCATCCGACTTCGGTGGGCTGAGAAATTCCTGTCCACCCATTGCGTTGCGCCCTTAATATCATGTCACAGGCGGGCAAAGTGGTGGTCTACTGGAATGTATCACCATTGTGTAAGACTGCAACACACATCATCCAGTCTTGTCACCGGACTCATGGTGGTCACGTTAAGCACAATGCTGTGTCAAATACGTTGGCTGCAGCTCTCCAACAGCGTGGCTTGCGGGTTGAGGAGGGGCCGCTTTTTGATACGGACGAGGGCAGAAGGAAACCAGACTTGGTGGTGTAAGGACAACAAAGTCTTTGAGGTGGACAGTCAAATTGTCTACGGCGCTTCTTCCTTAGAGGATGCGCACAAAAGGAAGGTGGGCTATTATGCGAACAATGGTTCTCTTATTCGCAAGCTTGGGGAACGTTTTCGAGTTCTCTTGTTCTCGTCGTGTACTTTTTCCTGGAGGGGAGTATGATCCGGAGATTCAGCACAGTCCCTTCTAAATCTTGGTCTGACGAAGGGCTGCTAATGGGTATCACTACTCGTATTCTCCAAGGCAGCCACACCAATTGAACGGCTTGAAATCGAATGACCACCATGACCGCACGGGTTGCATCAAACGTCCATCGTCCCGTCTCTCTCCCGAGAGTCGGTGTTGACTAAGTCAGTGTTGGCCCCTTTGTCTGGGCTATTCGTCCCACTATTAGTTTCTTCTACTCTTCCCGCCCTCTATCCTGTGTCTCATCTGAGATACAAAACGGGCAACAGAGAAAAAAAAGATTCCCGACATGGGAAGGCAAGGGGAGAAAATCCCGGCTGCAACGCCGGATGAAAGCTTTGTGTACTTGGGTGCAAAGTACTCCCTTTTGAGCGGAGTGGATCTGATAGAGATGCTGGAAAGCCTCACTGAGGTCCTGCGTAGAGTTGAACGCCTCACTCTGAAACCTCAACAAAAGTTGAATCTGCTCCAGAACTACTTAGTCCCCGGATACCTTCATCAGTTTGTAACTGCCTTGACAACTATCACGTTGCTCAAAGACATTGATCAGGAGCTGAGGGTATCCGTCAAGCGGTTCATGCACCTCCCGCAGTCTATATGCAATGGAATCATCTACTGCGGGACCCTAGACGGGGAACTACGGTTTCCGAGGTTGGAATACTTAGTTCCTCGGGTGGTCCTGAAACTGGGACTAAAAAAGTTTAATCTGCTCCAGAACTAAATAGTCTCCGGATACCTTCATCAGTTGGTAAACTGCCTTGCCAACTATCACGTTGCTCGCTGGTTCAAACGCTCGCCGGACCCCGTTATAAGAGCTTTGTCTGGGTACGCAAGTACTACCGCTGCTCTCCGTAGAATTGCGCGCTCTGTAAGGGTCACCTTCAATTACACAGAACTAGACCTGCGGCGCTTCAAAGGTCGATGTTCGAAGACAGAGCTGGAAAGACTTGGAATCTTAGGGTAAGGCTGTCCCGACCCTCATAGAAGATAGGGTGGGGAACGCATTTATGTACGATCCGTCCCTATTAAAGCCTTGTAGGTTTATAACCGCCCTGCAGTTGAGAACAAACACAGCTGGTAACAGGAAAAACAGAGCCATTCCACAACCGTATCTAAGATGCCGCAAATGTCGGCTCAAGTTCGAGACCTTGGACCACATTTTTGGTTTGTGTACACACACAAAGCCCGCTCGGATCCACAGACACGATGAGATACGTGATATCATCGAGTCACACGTTATGAAGGATGAGGCAGCAATGAGAAATGGTAGTGGAATACCGCGGGTAGTGAAATACCGCGGTCTGCTACCTCAGCTCCAAACTCAGTTTGGAGCGTTGAGTGGGAAAGTCCTCCCCATTGTGGTGGGGACTAGAGAGGCGATGCCGAAACCGACCCTAGATTGCTTAAGGCGACTAGGGACAAAGGCGTAGGCATCCACAATTGCTCTTCGGAGTTTTCTGGAGATGTACTATGGGTTCATGGACTACGACAGTTTTTCTCCCATCGAACCCGTGACCCGATGACCCCGCGAGCCGGTGTAGCATGTCCTCCCACTTTTTCTGTCCCCTTACAAGCCTCAATAGTAGTCTTGTTTCTTGTTATTTAGTTTTTAGTCTTGTTATCTAGTTTTTAGTGCCAATCTAGTCATTTTCTAGTAATTAGTTGAAAGTTCTTGTTGTACTACTATTGCATTGGCATTCCCTACTGAGGCATGCGAGTCTTTAATGGTATTTTGCCAACAAAGGTGGTGGGTCAGCTACCGCCAGGTAGCTGTGTGGGTACCTCCTTGAGGTCTTTCCTGGGCAATGCCACAGAAACGTGGTAGCTAAAACCCTTCTCTATCGAGGTGATTCGAAGAGACCCGCTTACCTAATTTTTCCAAGCTGAAGCACCGTACCTGGCGGAAAGTGGTGGCGTCCCGCTAGCTCGGGTGGTAATTTGCAGTTGATTGGGCAGGGTGGTTGGCGAAACGTGGGTAAGCCATCACCTTTAATGATCTCATGTACGGGGTGACCTCACCTCCCCTATATAGAGAATTGATGTAAGTCCTGGCTGGGTTAATTTCCAGTCAGCAGTACTAGACAAATGCCTCGTCATAAAATTAGTGACGCGTTCGAATAGATTACCGAGATTACCACTGTCCCTAAACAAAATTTAAGCAAAATTGTTGGAGCCGTTTTTGAGAAAAAATATCGTTGTGCTTCCAAGCGGTCACCCATCCAAAACCGTGCCGTGACCAATTTTGCGTGACTTAATTCAAGCAAGCGCGGGTAAATGGCGGAAGTAACTATGACACCCCTTAAAGCGATTTGCCACTATGGTAAATGTAAAGGAGTGATGGCTGATCAGCAGGAGGAATGTGGGCAATGTGGGCGGTTGTTTAGAAGTAAGAAGAGTGAGGCGATGCACATGATGCACGCACACAGGGATGAAACACAAAGAAAGAGGAAACATGAGAGAGAGCAGAGAAGGAGATTTGGGACAGGGAAATAGACAAAGGAGGAGATAGGAATAGTAATGGAGGTATATTTCTTTAGGGTGAAATCACTTGAGGGAGAGCAGAAGTCAGAAATAGGGAAAGAAATGGCGGACAGATGAAGAGAGAGATATATAGAGGAGTTCCTGGGGAGGATTATGGACAAGATGAAAGAGGGGAAGGATAGAGAGAAAGAGGGGGACCAGGTAAGCGGAAGGGGAGAAGGAGAGTGGGCGAAAAGGTGAGGAGGTATGTAAACACCCAAGAAATGTATAAAAGATTCCCTAGTAAGTTGGCTTCAAAAGTGAGAATGAACCCAAATGGAGGGTTTAGTGAGAAGCGCAAAAACGGGAAAACCAGACAGTAAGGAGGTGGAGAGGCACTTTAAAAGTATGTGGGAGGAATAGTGAAAAGAGAAGGTGGGAGAAGAATTAAGGATTGGTGAGTTGATTGAGAAAAAGCTTGAAGGAGATTACAAGGAGGGAGATTAAGAGTATGGTTAGGAAAATGAAACCGAAGGGGGCACCGGGACCAGATGGTATGAAAAGGAAGGATGTGGAAGGGATAGAGGACATGAGAGGAGCACCAAGTCTCCTATTCAACATGTTGATGAGTAAGGGAAACTATCCAAAAAGGGAAAGGAAAATAGAACAGTTTTAATCCCCAAGGGGGAGGAAGGGTTGGAACCTATAAATAATTGGAGGCCACTAACAAAAGGACAGGTACTGGGAAGAATTTACAGCATGTGCATTGAGAGGAGGTTTACGACGTGCATAGAAATATCAGGAAGGCAGAAGGATTTCAGTGAAGGTAACGGATGCTTCGCAAACACGTACCTGCTGGAAGAGGTTTTTAGAGAGGGAAAGAAGAGCCAGTTGGTGGCAGTACAGGTGGATCTGGCAAAAGCATTCGATAGCGTATCGCACAGGGCAATAGAGGAAGGCCTGGCAAGACAGAGAGTCCCAGCGGCGATGATGGTGATCATAAGAAATATGTACACGGGGAGCAAGACAATGATCGAGGAATATGGGGTAACAGTGGAGATAAAGAGAGTAAAACAAGGGGATGCTCTGTCCCCACTGTTATTTAATGCGGCTATAGATAAACTTATAATGGATATTGAGGATGAGAAAGTAAGCGTGCGCCTATGATATGTTGATACTGGCAGAGCGAGAGGCTGGTATGAGGAAAATAACAAAGAAGATAGAGGACTTCCTGGGTAGAAGAGGAATGAAGGTGAATGTAGGAAATCGTGGAGTATTGGGAGTGAAGAAGGAGGGGAAGTCATGGACGAAATGGAATCCAAGTATAAAGATAAATAATGAATTGATTTGGAATATGTATTTAGGGATTATATATACTATAGAGAAAGGTATGGGGAATAGGGGTAATATAGGGAAGATTGTAAAGGCGTGTGAAAGGGTGGAAAAGCTATGTTTGAAACCCAGCCAGAAGCTAGAGTTAATTGTAAATTCCTCATACCAGCTGAGCAGTATAGTCTTGCAATCGAAGGGCAGGGAGGACATACATGAGAGAGGTCAATATGGAGGTAAAACGAATTGTGAAGAGAATCTACCAACTGCATAGTTCAGTCAAGGATAGGATGATCTGTACAAAGTAGAGTGGGGGAGGCCTTGGTGTACCACAACTGGAGAATGTAATAACAGCGGCAAACTTTAAGGGTGGTTTACAGATGGTGGAGGAGGAGGATGACTTTCTGAAGGAGATGGAGGAGAAAACAGGGTATAAGCTCAGAATCAATGAAATAGAAAGGGAGATGGGGATAGAAGGTGAATTCAACAAGAAGTCTGTGTACAGAGAGAAGTTAGGAGGAACTGGGAGAAGCAGAGGAGCCAGGGACAGGGCGTGTGCACTTTTAAGTCAAGGATATGTAACGAAAGTATGATGAAGACTGGATATATAAAGGAAGGGGAAGTTCATTGATTTTATTAAACTCAGGAAAAATACTTATGGAGTGAGAGCCGCTATGGCAAGGGATAAAGAGAAAGAAGTGGTGGTGCTATGCCAGATATGCGGGATTAAAGTAAAAACTTTAGCCCATGTGATAGGGGAATGTGGATTAGGTAAGGGCGGCAGAATGAAGAGACACTATGAGCTGGTTGATATGATTGAGAGGAAACAGGGGGAAGGAATAGTTGTGGCAAAGGAGGAAAGGTTCCATCTGGAGGACGGAAGGCGGCTAAAGCCGGATCTGGTGGTAGTAACACCGGGGATAGCCTTTATCTGTGACGTCACAGTCAGATTCGAGGGGACCACCACTCTACAGGAAGGGTACAATGAAAAATCGAACAAGTATAGGAAACTAATTCAGGTAGTGAGCAGAACATTTGGAAGAGAAAGGGTGGAGGTCCTGCATCTGGTTTTTGGAGCGAGAGGAGGAATAATACAAAGAACGATAAAGAATCTGGAAAGAATAGGATGTGGCGACAAGGAAACAGTAAAAGCTATGGTAAGTAAAGTAATAAGATCATCGATATATATATAGGTCGAAGCCACATTGAGTATTAGAGCAATTGGTGGCTGAGTAGTGATGAAGAGAGAGAGATGTATATATTTATTTATAATACTTATTGGATAAGAGATGGAGTATTTATTATTATAGTTAGTTGTTGAAATTGTATGAATTGTTATGGAAGTAAGGAGAGAGAAATATATATTTATTATGACAGAGGAGTAGGAGTTGTTATGGGATGTTCCCTGAATAACTAACCTGTGGTATGTCCATTTGTATTATAACTGGCGCCCACTGTATGCAAGGAAAGTCGTTTAAAATTATTTAATTTTTTTAAATTTGAAGAAACTTTGAAAGTTTTATTTTTCATTACACAATTAGCTAAGTTTCATTTTGCTTTACACACAGGATACAACCTAACAAATATCTACAGGTTATTTTATATAAAAGAAATTTTAAGCGGAAAAGATTTTGTTGCAGTAAACAAATGTAACCAGTGAATTTTATAATTACTATGTACAGAACTTATATTTATCATTGTTTATAATGTAAGCTAATTACAGGATTCCCGGAGATATACTTATCATAAAAGAATCAGAAAAGGAAATCAAATTCAGAAAAAAAACATTTCCAGGTAATATTTGTACTTTTAACTTAATGTAGTTGTATTAAGATTATTTTCAAGTAAAAATTACTTAAGAGTTTTAACTTACAACTGCACATGCCAGGCAGTTTCATGTTTAAATACTTCCTTTAGGTCACCACTCTGTCACCAGTTTTGTTGTGGAAACTGTAAACTCTGAAATAGCCACTGAAATAGGCAATATATGGATGGTTAGTCATGCTTTGGAATTACCTGATGTAATTATGTGGATAGGTTTCAATAGTCGGATTTGTGATAATGATAACCCGCAACAACTTACTTCTTACTTGACTCCAATCAATGCCTATCTACCAACCAGTACATCTATAATTCTAGAAACTATTGAACAAAGTAAAAAAATAGCTGAAGATTTACAGCAACCTTACATACAGGTTACATACGATTTTGCAATAGCAAAAGTAGCATTTCAAATACAAGCTACGGAAAAACGTAAATTTGATACATACATCGTTTCACATAAATCGGCAAAGTGATAATTAACTGTGGGTTAACAAATGTTATGGTTGAGAGTAGTTTGCTGGCAAATCGTTCTGTAAATCGATTTCTTGATGGAAAACATTTCAACCGCTGCAAAAGATGACAGCATTTGGACTGGAAATACTCCATTTTAAATCATTTTTACAAAATGATAATATAACGTTGACAGATAATATGATAGAGGAAGTAAAAATACTACAAAACTGCGAAATATCATCATTTCACATAGAAAATGAAGACCTGAAAAAAATTATGAATGATTACGGTATTTATAAGCAACAGTCTCAATGGTGAACATGGCAAAACTTCACAATTTTACTTGATTTACATCTACCTTGTACACCATTACTTGAATTTATCACGAATAATTCGGACGGAAATTTCGAACTTTTTAAATCAGTATTGCCTAAAATTACCATTATATTTCTTATATGCAACGAACAAAACAATGCACGGTGGACAGTAAGATATTATGATAATTTACTGAAAGTTGAAGAAACTCATCCTTATTTATATGAAGGATTCAAACAAGGATGCTTTAGTATTAGAGCAAACTATAAATGCAGACGCTGCTAGAAGGCTCACGGGTGTTATACACTTCACAAATTCAATTTCGGCACGACAAAGGTGGGCTCGAAATCACGATATAAGGTCTACAATAACAAGTCAAGTATATCTTGAACTAGGACTACAAACTCATCAAGATGTTTCAGCAGACTTAAATCTTCATAATATCCGGGAAAACACCAAACAATTACAAAACTTTAATGCCACCTTCGCTCAATTCATTAATCCCTTCAGTTCAGAAGTGGCGAAAGACCAACTAATAAATATTTCATCTGGAAAATCTGCATCACTATCGGTAGAGGCATTCCTTCTAAATACTGAAACAAATGGAGATTGTCATCGTAAATCATTCATTCCTGAATGTCTATCAGATATTAAAACGTTTGAAAAACCTTTAAAGAAAATATCAATCGATAATTTTTCCTAAGATTACGAAAAGAATAAGAAAGTTCGAG
Source organism: Philaenus spumarius (assembly GCA_018207615.1). Taxonomy (NCBI): domain Eukaryota; kingdom Metazoa; phylum Arthropoda; class Insecta; order Hemiptera; family Aphrophoridae; genus Philaenus; species Philaenus spumarius. The sequence goes on from JAGFPH010001998.1 coordinate 15,115, forward strand.
TAGGTGGTAAAATCCAAAGAGATTTGTTTGGACGTATGCTGGGAATTTCGATTTATTACAAAGTAGACATTTCCAAGATTTTACCTTACAAAATTACATCAGAGCCACTGTCGATGTGCAATTTGGATGGCACTATTTGCAAGACCGATAAATCTGCTTTGATGAAATGCTTAGAAAAGAGGCCCAGCATGAACAACCGCGTCAGATTGATGTTTTAATAATTGATGGGTTTTTTCTACTGCATACAATGAAAAATGTTCCGACAAAATTTTGAAGTATTTACAAAAAAATGTTGCAAATGGTTACTCAATTGCAAGCGTTGACAATTGATCACCATCGATTAAAGATTACGAACATTCCAACGGTTTGAATCTGCACAATTAGAGTATACCATAGCTGTTCCTGAGCAAATTCGACAAAGTGTTTTCGCGAAAGAATTGAAAAATTCCAACTTTAAAGAAGCTCTTGTTGATTTTTTTCATTTCGCATTGGGCTACTGTCGAAATTGTGCCATTTATTGGAAACAAAATCATACACATAAATTTAAAAAAATATAATTCTTTCGCTGTTAATAATTCCAACAATGTAGTAACAACTGTTATGAAGCGGTGTCATGCCCGGAACATGAGGAAGCAGATACCAAGATTGTAGACCATGCGTGTAACATCAACTATCAAGCAAATATAGTAATCCGAACTATTGATTCTGTTATTGATGCTATAATGCTCGCTCACATGTACCACCTAAAAAAGTATTCTTCATTTGGATGCTTACGGGTACCGGTAATAACTTGAGGTATGTGGGCCTAACGAAGATATACGCAGAGTTGGGAAAATTAAAACCTTACAAAATATTAAGAATACCAAAAAGCTTTAAAGAAGTTAATTAACAGCAAAATAATTGAAAATATTGATGGGCAATTTGTCTTTAATAATATTCAGAAATTTATTTGCAATGCATACAATGTTAGTGAGAAAAATTATGTTGCTGCTGCTCGGTTTCAAATGTTAATCGATTCGTATACGGTTTCTGACGTGAACGAAGCTTTTAACAAAAACATCTGGTGTGCACATCACACAACTTTCCTTACCAAAATAGATGCTGTATCAATTACCAAATTTTTCGAGCGAGAGATTGATGATACAATTTTCGAGTTAATAGGAGTATCCGTTTCGAAGAAAGCGGTACTAACTTCAAAACGGTTAATCCCACGGACCTGATTTTGGTCTCAATCGATTTCTCACCCCCAAAAATGTCAAGGTCGATACCAAACACGGCTAGTTTAAAAAAAGTAATTTTTGCCCCCAAAAAGGGCGTTTTTGGAGTCAATTTTTAAAAAAATGGAAAAAGTTGAGTGGGGTATCTTTTTTGACATTCTTTTGGACGCTGAATCGAATGAGACCATTTTCAAGTCGATAGGACCAGCCATTTCGGAGATACAAACAAAATAACTTGCGTTTTTGTAATAACTTTTTTCAACGAATTTTTAAGGGTATATAGCGTACATAGCGTGTGAGGGTGTAAGGGGGTCTGAGTAGAGTATGTTAGCAAAGTTTAATCAAAATCGTTAGAGGGGTTTTGGAGTAAATACCAAAAATGTGCTAAAAACTGGTCCCACGGTAAGACACCACCTCCGATTTGCTTCAAATTTACATGGGTTTAATTGTTTACGTGTTTGAAGATATCCTGTAAATTTCAGTTCGATCCGTCCAGCCGTTTGCCCTGTGCACTCCGGACACACACACACACACAGACACACAGACAGACCAATTGCCAAAAATGCATTTTTTGGACTCAGAGGGCCTTGAAACGTAAAGATATTATGAAAACTCGACATCGAATTTTTGGGTCGATCGCAATACTTACCTTACCTAGTATAGGGTAAGGAAAGTAAAAACAAAAAATTGCGAAATTTCGAAGGTAGCCGTTTACTACCTTGTAAAAGTGAGTTATTACAGCAATTTCTGAGTGCAAACTATGTACGTACTATTTGGAATAACGCTCACCTGAAAAAACCAACCACGTGCAAACCAGAAATAAATGGTTGGGTACTGGAAAATGACCAATATCATTTTAAATGGTTTGAAAGGGATCGGCTAACAAATTATGTCAGTGATTCTCTAAGAACTCAATCAGGTTGAGTAATGTAATTATTGTATCAAATTATTATACATAAATTTGAGACTACTCATAATTGAATCAGTGGTATTGAAAAGGGCATTGTCCACTTTTTTGGTAAAACGACATTTCTGTTGCATCGTGTTCCTTACGGATAGACCTACATGTGTAATGAAAAGGTCATCAGTCTAATGTATACTATGGGCGTAGTCAGGGTTTGTAATTCCCGTATGTTTTGAAAAGGGCATCAGTCTTGGACTGATGACGTTTTCATAACAGATGCACTAGCACTGTATGACGCTATTGTCAGCAGCTGATTTTTATCTGTTTCGGTTTCAGTCACAATAATTATTTAGTGAGGTTAGTTTATTGTGGCAAAATGAGTGATTCAGAGGAGGTTACTGAAAATGAAAATGTTAGAAAACGTAAAAGGGGAGTCACTAATCCAGATTCTTATAAGCAAAACGTAATAAAAAAAATGTAAAATCAAGGGATTAGAACATGTCAATTACAAGGGCAAGACCATCAAACGAAGATCAACTGGACCTGATTGCAAGTAAGTTGATAACCAAAAACATATTATTAAAATTTTATTATTACTATTTATATTTATTATTACAAATATTATTTACAGTAAGATAAGTTTAGAGCAGACTAAGGTTATGTAGTGAGTTTAAGGTAAGGCTCAACCAACTGCAGTCTTATATGCATATAGTCTATAGTTAAAAGTTATAGGCTGTAGGCTACTGGTAAGTTTTGACACCAAACTCACTAACACAATCTTAGCCTACACTAAACTTATCTTACTCACGTAGGCCTACCCGTTTTTTCAGCTATCTTAGCCTACAGTAACATATCCTACACTAGCCATAAACTAAATTTACGTTACTAACCATAACTTATTTCTTCAGCTGCAAGAAGAAGTGTTTCCAGAAGTTCAGTGATGTAAACAAAATATCAATTTTAAAAACATTACATGATTTTGAGACAAAAAAGGAACAAGATGTTTTTCTTCAAGGACGGATTACGCAAGTAGATGTTCATCGCACAAGACCACGGACTGATAACCCTAAATCTCGAGCTTGTAGTGCTCTTTACCATGTTTTTTTGTGAGGGAAAAAGGAAGAAGTGTGCAAAAAGGCTTTTCTGAGTTTGTATGGAGTGACCGAAAAAAGAGTAAGGCGTCTGTTTTCATTGTTGGTGGCAGGTGAAACTCCAAAAGAATGTCGAGGTAAGAACATTAATAGTAGGACCAAGGCTGTGCCTGGAGAAGTAATTAAGAAAATACATGAACACATTAACTCTTTTCCTGTTAAGGAGGCTAGATATGCCAATCGGAACATCAAATATCTCAACGCAGAACTCACAGTAAAAATAATGCACTCTTTTTTGTTCAAAATATCAGGATATTAAAGTTACTTACGGTTTTTATGTTAAGTATTTCAAAGAAAACTTTGGTTATACCTTCGGTAGGCCTCAAAAAGATGTGTGTCCCACATGCGAGGAATTAGGCCTAAAACTTAGAAGTAATTTCCTCAATGACAATGCAAAACGCGTTGTAGCTGCAGAGCTACTAGTACACAAAAACAGGTCTAAAAAAATTTATAAAAAGTTAAATGAACTTAAAGAGAAGTGTGCGATTAGAGATGATGTTGCATGTATTTGTTTTGACTATATGCAAAACCTCCCATTGCCACATATTCCTGTTCAGGAAGTGTTCTACCTCCGGCAACTGTGGGTGTATGTATTCTGTATGTATGATGTTAAAAAAGGAACATCAGAGTTCCACCTGTACCATGAGGGTAAAGGAAACAGAGGGCAAAATGAGGTATGTACTTTCTTAGATTATTATATTACTAACAATGTACCTCAAACAGCAAAAGAGCTGCATTTGTTTTCTGATGCAACAGGAGGTCAAAACCGTAACAATACGGTAATTCGTTTCCTAATGACACTGGTTTCCTCTGAACGGTTTCAAAAAGTTATCCAATACTATCCGATCAGAGGACATTCCTTCCTCCCGTGTGATAGGAATTTCGGTTTAATAAAGAGACACATCAACAAATTTGACAGAGTGTATTCACCGGAAGAGTATGCAAAAATGTTAGTGGAGGCAAGCTCTGCCTGCAAATTTACTAGTGTTTTGCATGAAGAGACTTTTTCTACTGATTTTAAAAACTGGTGGCCGCAGTTTTACAAACAAAAAGTGTTATCCATTGAATCGAAAGCTTCAACAAAAAGTTCCAAAAAATGAAAAAGAAGTGTTTAGTATTTCAAAGTACTACATGTTTGTGAGAAGACCATTGAAGGCGAGTTACGGTTAAAAACTTATGAGTTAATTGATGGCTTGAAAACCCATACCTTCAAGCTACAGAAAAGTGATGATTTACCACTTCCCACTGATAAGGCATACGAGGCCAAATGTCCTATAAACCCAAACAAAGTTGAGGATGTTACTAAGCTAAAACAGTACATTCCTGAAGAACACATTCCGTTTTATGATGAAATTTGTGAATGGCCTACTGCGGAAAGGGTTGAAGATGAGTAGGAGATAACAATTAATCGGATACAACAATTTAATGTTCTTTAAACTTTAATTTAATTTACATTCAACCTTGTTTAAACACATTTTGTATTGAGAAGTTAGAGTTCTTGGACTAATGCCTTTTCAAAACCACTGATTCAATTGCATTAACTTGATTAAATTATTACAGAAACGGACAGAGAAAGCGATATTGACGACGGTTATTTCTCGAAATTGTGCAGCAGTGACGAAGATCTTGAAGATATCGACGACAACGATGAAAATTATGAAAATAATTAAATATTTCTTTGAATCCAATGATACATATTCGAAATAATATTTTATTACTTTGTATATAATGGTTATATACACAATAAAACTAATTTTTCATTGGATTTCTTCCTATCGAAATAATTGTACCCTCCTATAGTGGACAATAAGTTTTTATAAAATATTGAGATTTTGATTGAATTCAATTTATGAAAAAAGTTGGTAAAACTCAAAAATATTATTGATTAATTTATTAGATTTTTGTTTTATTTCTTTATTCATAAGAAAATTTTACTGAATAATGTTTTCAAAATTAAAGTTTTAGTCATAATTATGTATCATAATTTAGAAATAACTCTATATAATGACATTTTCCGATAATCCAAAAAACACATAATACCGAGTGAATGAAAGTAAAATGAAAGATCGCAATAGACACGCTATTTCAATCGCACCTTATGCATGTGTATTTTGTATATACCTCGCGCTGGGCGCACGTACGGCAGACTTTTAATGTGTCTGACAAGGTGTAAGAACTATCGAAATTGTCTGATTACTGAGAAAACATCTTTTGGTAGTTCCTCAAGTAACATATATAAAATTCAGCTTTTAAAATATAACGTAAGTATAATAATAATTCATTATAATTTAAGTTTGTCTGACATGCTTTCTAATATTATTCCAAATAAAATTTGTGAAAACTGAGTTTTATACTTTAAAAAATTTGAGGTGCAATTTTATACACCTTTGCTACCTGTTACCTGACAAAGACACCGTGATCCAAACTTCATAGTCGGGGGTCGTTTTTACCTGCATTAGGGACATACACACAAAAACTTTCAGGTTTTATGACATGAAGAACGCCTGATCGTCGCGGGCTCTTGGACTATAGGATTAAATAAGAGGAGTTGAAGGTCGTCAGCTAGAAATATTAGGAGTGTCTCATGTAAATGTTCATGTCTCGGGTATTTGTAGGAGATTGCGAACAGTGGTAGCTAAAAACTTGTCATGTCATGCAATCTTAGGCCGAGATTGGTTTTCTGTTTTTTCACCTGATTGGGCTTCGGTACTACTTAGCCAGATTACGACTTTGTCAGTCAGTAGCTATAAGGGATTATTTTCAACTAGCGGCTTGTAGGGGCTAAAGCCCCTAATTTATGTTCAGTTACAAAACGTGAAATAAACTGTGTAGTCATTTTGAAAACTTATTTATAAGAACAAAGTATTATAGCAAAACATCTTTGGAAACAATATTCTTTGTGTAATATCCACAGTTGTCCTTTCCCTGTTGACTGTTTTTTGTATGACTACTTTTACATCTTGAGGTGTTTTTACTCGGCTAAAGGCCGTGTGTGAAAACTGGTGACCGTAAGTAAATGCCGATTTTGTCAAAGTTTTGACCCTGAGCTTTATTAATTGTTACAGCAAATGATATCCATATTGGAAATTATACTCTTATCATATGGAAAGGCATGGTTGGGTCTGTAGAGATGATTTTTATCCTTGGTAAGAATATTACAGTACCTTTTCCAAATCCTGTTATTATTTCTAGTTTTATACATTTGTCATACATTTCCAATACCAACATTCGCACTCCATTTACTAAACCGGAATCCATATTCATGTTTCTTATTAGCATAACAATTGTACCACATTTTAACTTTAGTCTCTGAGGTGGCATTCCTGAAGGAGTTATAGAATTTATATACTCAACTGGGATGTTTAATTTACCGCTTGGATCGTCTGATACCACTTCATCCACACTGCAGTACTCTTTTAAATCACCTTCAATTAAATTTAAAACTTCTTCGTTAATTCTATCGCAGTTTTCATTCAAAGGACATGATTGCAATATTGTCTAGCAATCAGTAGTCAGGGCCCTACTTGAGCCGTAACATGGGCTCTTATGGGACTACGTTTGAGCCAATCAGAGAGCCGCATTTGGTCACGTGACCCTGGGTGTGGGGGTGGGTTTTTTACCTCTCCGCCATTTTGTTGCCGCCATCATTTTTTTTGTAATAATTATAAAATTGAATGTCCGTCTTTGACGGGAATTTAGGCGTCGTTGTTGTGCGTCGCCATATTTGTCTGACATGGGAAACGTCGTCGTTGTGCGTTGCCATTTTTGTCGGACATGAGAAGCGTCGTTGTTGTGCGTCGTCTTCGTCATCTTTGTCGGACATCTCCTATATGTACAGGGTGTTCCAAAACGCCCTGGTGATCGGAAAGATGTGTACATACATTGTATCCTCGATGTTAAACGACGTCGCTACTTTTATAATCTGTCGTCACCTAATTCGCCATCTTATCGATATATTACAGCCTCCTACATGTACAGGGTGTTCCAAAACGACAGGGTGATCGGAAAAATTTGTATATGCATTGTTAAACGACGTTGCTAAATTTAAAATCCGTCGCCACCTAGTTCGCCATCTTGTCGATATATTACAGCCTATACAGGGTGTTCCAAAACGACCGGGTGATCGGAAAAATTTGTATGTGCATTGTTAAATGACGTTGCTAAATTTAAAATCCGTCGCCACCTAGTTCGCCATCTTATCGCACCCATTGTCACAGCCTCCTATATGTACAGGGTGTTCCAAAACGCCTTTGTGATCGGAAAAATTTGTATGTGCATTGTATCCTCGATGTTAAACGACGACGTTAAATTTACATTCGCCACCTAATTCGCCATCTTGCTGAGATATCGCAGCCTCCTATACAGGGTGTTCCAAAACGACTGGGTGATCGGAAAAATTTGTATGTACATTGTTAAACGACGACGCTAAATTTATAATCCGTCGATCGCAGCCATTTTCGCAGCCTATACAGGGTGCTCCAAAATTCTTAAAAGCGATATTATTTTTATACGAACAATAGAATGCATTATTAAAAGATTTCGACAATTTAAGTTATCTTAGTCCAGTTAAAGTGTGTGTAACACTTACTTATGGCACTACGTATAAGATGCGTTGCTTACCATGGGTAACGATCCTGAGTGATTAAGAAAATACCCATTGTATCCCCGCCGCCATATTTTTCGCCATCTTGTCGCCATTTAAGTCACGGACCATTATTTACTTAGTTTATATGTTTTTATTATAAAAAAGAATTAGTAAAAAAAAGTGATTCGAACCTAGTGATGTCGGTACGAGAAACGCCTTGCAGTTTGATCACTACGAAATTTATAATTTTCTATATTTTTTATGATAATGATTTATTTATTTACCACCAAACATTATATAAAATTATTTTTACAAACTATTCACATTTTCTTTCTCATATTTACTAAAAACAAATTAAACCTAAATCTAGTGATAATAAATAATATAGGGGTCACCTAGGCATTGCCTGTTTGAGACTTCCAACATTTCATTGGATATGAAAAAAAGAGTTTTGTCGCCGTTCAACCACCTTAACAAAATTAAACTACTCTATTTTGTTATTATAAAACTACAAAAAGAAACAATAATTATTTAGTTAATTAATTAGCATCTGCAAGGTAATCACAGCCTTAAAAAAAAACAACAATATTTTAGCACCAGTCTCATTAGGGTTAGTAGCCTTCCGTCATACATCCATGGAGAAGGTTTTGGTTTGAAAAGCACTTCTTTTGCTGGGGATAAAGTGCCGATGTAACGGAGGCTATCCAGAATGTTATAGACTATTCCAGAAGGGTTCTAGAGTGTTCCAGGCACCATTGAAGAGACTCACATGCCGAAACGTTCTAGAAACCGAAACGTACTATAAAGCTACATACCTAGAACTTGGTATATATTACTCGTTATAGTAAATATAGGAAAGAAAAAACTTTTGCACTTTGATTAGTTGCTCTACGTTGTAAAATATTGTTCGTAGAAAATAAATATTTTAGATCAAATGTAACTCAAACTGGTAGAAATCATTGCTTTTGCGCTTACTGTAGCATAGTCGATACCTGTAATGTAAGTAAAC
>JAGFPH010001998.1:26910-41565 GCA_018207615.1 Philaenus spumarius
AGAACATTGGTTGTATCGATGAGGCCCTTTTCTGCGATGTTTACATTTTTTGGGATTGTAGAAAAGACACTCTTAGATTGTGTAAAATACGTATTGCCGGTTTTAATAAAACATTTGTGGGCGATGAGTACATTATTTTTATTGTCTTTGCCTTCTGTAACCTCGATGTAACTCGTGTGCAATTTGACAACGGCTACTATGTAATTTGAAAACGGTAACTATGCAACTCGCCAACGGTAACTTTGCAATTTGACAACAGTTACAATTTGACAACGGTAACTATGCAACTCGACAACGGTAACTTTGCAATTTAAAAACAGTTACTATGCAATTTAAAAACAGTTACTACGCAATTTGACTACTGTAACTGTGCAATTTGACAACGGTTACAATTTTACAACGGTAACTATGCAATTCGACAACGGTAACTTTGCAATTTAAAACGCAATTTAAAAACAGTTGCTATGCAATTTGACTACTGTAACTGTACAATTTGACAACGATAGCTATGCAATTCGACAACAATAACTATGCAACTCGACAACGGTAACTTTGCAAATAAAAAACGGTTACTATGCAATTTGACTCCTAGGCCTAGGTTCTTAACTAACATAACGAATCCTAGGACTATGTTTTAACTAACCTTACCTTAACAGCAAACATTAACCGGTATAATTAATGTTCGATACGTCTGTTAACAAGTTGTTGTTGTCTAGATTTTCCAAAAGTAGCTACGAACCAAATCTCTCATTTGCTGACTTTTATTTCCGAAGAGCCGAGGGAGGTTTACAAACTGAGAAGATGACATTTTATTTTCCACTACTTCGAAAGTACTACAAGAATAACTAAAATTCACCGCTTAGAGAGCGATCTGCTCACACAGAATGTCTGGAGACTGATAATTAATTTTAATGCAAGTCCTATGTTTTAAATAGATTACCACTAATTATCCACGCACATCTGCGCATGCGTCGTAACCAACCACGTTGTTTACGACAACGATAGCTATGCAATTCGACAACGGTAACTTTGCAATTTGACAATGGTTGCAATTTTACACCGGTAACTATGCAACTCGACAACGGTAACTTTGCAATTTAAAAACGGTTACTATGCAATTTTACTACTGTAAACATTTACATAGAAGCACTGTATAACCATAAATGTAACACAACAGGAGGCCCGAACAGAACCGAGTGGGCTCCATGACCGAACCAAAATTGTGTAGCGTACGTTAAAAGTATATAACCAAACTTAACCGAAACCTCACGGGACCGAAGTTAACCAAACCGAATGGACTCAGTCCCATAGGCCTAACCCATGTTAGTAAAAAAGTCGGATTAGCCGTATAGTGTACAAGAAAATCATATTAACTCCTACGGTGTTCGATAGGAATTTGCGTCGGACAGAAATATAATACACTATCGATAAATCCGGTTGTAGTATAGTGGTCACCATCGACGACGACGGCACCTGTGCTTACTGTTGTTAACAAACATAAGCTAAAATCAAAATATTAGGTTAGATCCTAGGTCTACTCTATAAGAAGCAATGTGGTTGGTTGTTGCGCTGTACGAATGTGTATGGATTAGTGGTTGGAAGAAAGGTATTATACCTATGACGAAAATCAGTTCTAATTAGGATAACTATCTAGATTAAAAAGGGCAGAGTAAAACAATCGGTTTATAAAAATTGTATCTTCACTATCCAATAAAAAATATATTTTCTAATTATAACAAATTTCTATTACGTTGTTTTTTATTACATGGTAATTTATTTATACACAAAATACAACTCTTTCTATATTCTTATTAGGTGTAACCTTAAGTCTATCCAATTTAATCTTTAGCTTGTAATTTAGATCTATATTTACATTTTCTAATTCTTTTTCGAACCAGTAATTAGAACAATACATTGTGTTTAGGTTTTCAAATTGTAAAATAAATCGAATTCTATGTCGATAGAGCACTTCTTGTATAGCACAAATAATAAATTCTGTCCCTTCTTCCAGTTTCTCTAATCTACTACAGTCTTTAAATTTTATTTTCCCATTTATCGGCTGCATAAGAGAATTATTAACTTGGTCGACAAAGACTTGATCATATTGCATGGTTTCCTCCAAGGTACCTTTATGAAACTGTAGATCTTCCACTTTCGGATAAACGTTTCCCTTAAAACTCGAGAGTCCGTTAGTTTTAAAGGATGCAAATGACTCTTTACTAGGCAAATAAACAACATTTAACAGATTGCCTTTGTTAGTTATCGATGTTGCAGTTACGAATCCAACCTTATTCAACTCTTCTTTATTATTTCTGTATATTTGTATAAACACATTTTTATAGAAACCTTTTAAATGGTAAACAGATTTCGTGTTATTATATTCTGCAAGCACCCCCACATAGCTAAACGAATCTTTAGTGTTGACCACAAATGCGTAAATTGCATAGGAGCCTATCGTTTCCAGATTCAACCACCTTCGCATAAAATGTTTTTTAAGCCCATTCTCGGTTTCTCTTATTTGATTTTCCATGCTCAACTGATTTTTGTACTCTTCGCGTATCGCTACCGTGTTTTCTGTGTAGTCTAGCCTTCGTTTCTTAGCATCCACCTCTTCCATCTCCAGCTGGCGTTTTCTACCACTTGCAACATACGGAGTGCATAAAGGGGTTATTTCGTTTATTTGGAAAGGGTACAGTTTGTTAGTCATACTGGTGCGTTTTCTTAACACATCTGGAAGAACATTGGTTGTATCGATGAGGCCCTTTTCTGCGATGTTTACATCTTTTGGGATTGTAGAAAAGACACTCTTAGATTGTGTAAAATACGTATTGCCGGTTTTAATAAAGCATTTGTGGGCGATGAGTACATTATTTTTATTGTCTTTGTCTTCTGTAACCTCGATGTAATTCGTGGGTAAGTAATTAAAACTAAATGCAGAGAGAACGTATTGTATTAGCTTTTCTCTCTGCGACGGGTTCTGCGGCATCTTAAGCTGTACTCCAGTCAGTTTTTTCGTGTTTTTGTTCCCCCAGTAAACGTACTGCAAGAAGTCATTAAACACTAGGCAACAACTGTTCTGTAATTTTTCTGTCAATTTTGTCCACATTTTGTCGAGCGAGACGGAATAGAATGGCGCATCCTGGAAGTACATTTTACTATTGCTCAGTATAGTTTGGCAATCTTCTAACGGATTTAATGCATCGGAAGCCTCATTGCTATTTAGTTTGTTATAGTTGTATATTGTAGCCTCTAATCTTGTTACACCATGCTGCTTAGCCAAAGAGGAAGAAAATATTTCCTTTAATCGAACATCTGGACATTTGACAAAGTCTATAATATGATTACCAATCACCTTGTTAACTCCAGGGCTTGTTATCTGACAGATAAATTTGTTATAAATTTAACTCTGGCATTGGAATTTAAACATGTTAAGCAATCTATACCTGCAGTTTTATCATTTTCCACGATAACATTCGAGTCACTTCTATATTCGCCTTGGTAGCAAACATTGTAGTTATCGGTTAGGTACTTGGATATCTCTTTTTTATTAAAAATACCAGAGAAATCCTGCGTTATATCTAGATCCATGAGGTAGTACTCCTGTACTTTCAGTTCGCACAAAATAGACGGTAGCACTTCTAACAAGGTTTCCAATTTGACATCTGCCAGTTCCACCTTGTATGGGATGGCTATTGGTGTGTTGTATTTCTTATTAATTTGTTCCATACGTTCCTTCCCTATAATTCTTTGCAACCCTTTTGCCAGACTGTTCTCTTCGGTAAGAATAACAGGTAACTTTGCCTTAACTCCATGTCTAGCAGAAACAAAGTTGGAGAATTTTCGTCGCAGGCAGCTATTAAAAGAGCCACAGATTTCCTTCTTTAAAATAAAATTTCTTTTTTCTTTAGTTTTTTCTTCGCAGTCAGAAAGGTCGCAGATTTTAGCTATCATTATGTTATCGCAAAACGGTTGCGAAATTGGCATGAGTAATCCACCGCTCAGACGTTGTTCTCCTTCGGTATAATTAATGTTCCCTACGTCTGTTAACAAGTTGTTGTTGTCTAGATTTTCCAAAAGTAGCCACGAACCAAATCTCTCATTTGTTGGCTTTATTTTATTTCCGAAGAGCCGAGGAAGGTTTACAAACAGAGAAGATGACATTTTATTTTCCACTACTTCAAAAGTACTACAAGAATAACTAAAATTCACCGCTTAGAGAGCGATCTGCTCACACAGAATGTCTGGAGACTGATAATTAATTTTAATGCAAGTCCTATGTTTTAAATAGATTTCCACTACTTATCCACGCACATCTGCGCATGCGTAGTAACCAACCACGTTGTTTACGACAACTGCCAAAAAGTATATAATTTCCTCATACATAATAACACACTGTTATATAATTTAAAATACATTATAATAACAGATAATCTTCGAACATCGAATTTTTCCTGTCAAAATGAGGTTAGACTTAAAAATCTCACCGCCAAAATGAGGTTAGGCTCAAAAATTTCCACGCAAAAATGAGGTTAGGCTCAAAACTTTCCACGAAAAATGAGGTTAGGCTCAAAATTCGGTCCCGTGACTTCCGGCCACACCTACTGGCAGCCTCGTCGACTTCCTTCACCACCACCCCCACACCCAGGGTCACGTGACCAAATGCGGCTCTCTGATTGGCTCAAACGTAGTCCCATAAGAGCCCATGTTACGGCTCAAGTAGGGCCCTGACTACTGCAATCTTCTCAATTATTGAGTTGCCAAAGACATGCTTGATCAGTAAACCCTCTGAAATTATATAATTTCAGGAATGTTAATAGAATCTGATCCTCTGTCACTTATATTAATGTTCCATTGCCTATTTGAAGAAACTAATTAGAAAATAATTTTTCGCCATCATTTGCGGGCATTTTTTTTCAAATGGATGAGTGTAATGTATTTCCAAACTCTGCTTCTTTGAATGCAAGATTCAATTATTTGTATTCTACCAGACAATGGTAACACAGGCAAAATCTGACTAAAATCACCACCTTTTTGGTGGTGTGTCCACCTTTTAGGACTACTTTACCACCCATGTGCATTGTCCATTACTTTATTACATCTTTTAGGAGACGGTCTATACAATCAACAGCTGCAGCAGGTACCATCGAAGACTCGTATTTTATAATTATAGAAGCTTCTCTGAGAATAGTAGCTTTATCGGAATTAGCCTTGATTGACGAGACCGATGAGGGTAGAACACCCGAGTACAGGAAGGCCAAATAAACGGTGTAGTGTAGTACCTCCGTCTAAAAGCAATGCTGCTATCCCAGTCCAAGCACCAAAGGCAATTTGGCCTCGACCTCGGATTATTTTCAAAATACATGAGCATATGAAACTCTTTCCAAATCCCCCAGCAGCTTCTAAAAAGAATAGATTCTCTTCCGTATCCCCAGATACTGCATTTAAGATTCGATCAACGACCATCTTTTGTTCAAAATTAAGCTTATGATACATCTCTATGCAAAAATCAGCTTGTTCCTGTAGATTATACGTGGGGTTTTCAATTACGACTTCAGGTGGAACTGGTAGGCCGAGAGTAGCACAGTTGAATCAATTTTCTCTCAAAATATTCTGGATTTGTTGTAATGATGCCATTTCTGCTTCATGAGGATCAATGTCATTCATATCTTCGGTTATTTTCTCTTTGAAGGTAGTCCATAATGTTAAAGGTGACGTTAGTTCACAGAAACAGCAAATGAATGCAAATAATTGCCTGAGTTGATGTGGCATTTGTATATTCTGCAATTCCTCCAAGCAACGGTGCCATTCTTGATCGTTTTGAAGGAGTCCACGTGATAAAACTGCCTCTTTAAAAGTATCATATGCTGTACCATTGTAGTGCCGTAAATCCTCAAACGATGTAGCACCCTTAACATGAAGTAACAATATGCGTAAATAAAACCTATTTGATTCATTAAGTGTCACATTATACAACCTTCCTATAACTTTACCACCCTCTCTATGTCGAGGAATCCACGCATTATTCGCTAACCGATAATGTTGCGAAATTTCATTGTATAAATACTGGCGGGCAGTTGGTTCACGGTTGTTTAAATCAAACCATGCTGTGAGAGTTGTATGCTTTTCTTCAGCCTGTTCATTTCCTTATTTGAAATATACGTTATGATCACCCTCTTCATGAACTGCCAATCGAATAATTACATAAGATAGTTCATTTGTCTCATTAGAATGGAGGCGCCAAATGCTCTCATGAGAACTTACATATCACATATTTGAAAAACTTTTAGTTTCATTGTAGACTATTGCATTGTTAGGTTGATTAACATTACTTACAAATTCTATGCATGCAGAATCATAACCTTTATATACATACTTAATTAAATACTTTACAGAACGAACTGTGGAACAAATTTCTACATTAATGTGCGCATTATACTTAAGTAACATATAATAGTTATAAGGGACAACATCTCTATTATCAATTTGGCGGATACCTTTCCTTGCAACTATTCCATTATTTTTTCCATTGGGGTATCCATTGTTATTTTCTATAGTTTCCTCTTGAAACTCTTTTGGGTATTTCTTAGTGCAACAATTGTTTTTTATTTAAAATTGCGTTGACCACATGGTCCGTGTATCATATTCCTTACGCCAATATTATGAAGTGTAGGAAATTCTTGTGGATCTGGTAGTTCGGAACAGACGCATTGGTCAATTTGAACAGGTTCTCGGAACTTTGATCATTCATCAAGAATTAATAGCATATGGCAATGTGGCAGGATTGTTTGTTTTGTTTCGTCAGTATTTAATTCAGGGCTGATTTGTGTTCCACAGGTTCTAAATTGAATAACTTTAGAAATATTTAATCGAGTTCAATAAAATTTGAAAAACATATAGAAAAAATACCTATAATAATAATATTAAAAAATCAGATTGTTACAACAAATTTTAATACCTCTACTGATTAGGCCTATAAAAATTACTTTCCGATATCTTTATTTGATGAAAAATTGTTTGTTCATGTCTTCAGTAAAAATTGAATAAATTTTATAATATTTAACAGATTTTAATAAAATTTTAACCACATAAAGAAAACATAATAGCTATAATAATATTATAAAAAAATCGGATTGAACAAATTT
Organism: Philaenus spumarius; assembly: GCA_018207615.1. Lineage (NCBI taxonomy): Eukaryota > Metazoa > Arthropoda > Insecta > Hemiptera > Aphrophoridae > Philaenus > Philaenus spumarius. Next base: position 34,053 of record JAGFPH010001998.1, read on the forward strand.
TAATACCTTTACTAATTAGGCCTATAAAAATTACTTTCCGATATTTTTATTCGGTGAAAATATGTTTGTTCGTGTCTTCAGTAAAAATTGAATAAATTGAATAGTATTTAACAAATTTTAATAAAATTTAAACCACATATAGAAAACATATCTATAATAATAATATAAGAAAATCGGATTGAACACATTTTAATACCTTTACTGATTAGGCCTATAAAAATTACTTTCCAATATCTTTATTTGGTGAAAAATTGTTTGTTCATGTCTTCAATAAAAATTGAATAAATATAATAATATTTAACAGATTTTAATAAAATTTGAACCACATATAAAAACATATCTATAATAATAATATCAAAAATTCAGATTGAACTAATTTTAATACCTTTACTAATTAGGCCTATAAAAATTACTTTCCGATATCTTTATTTTTTTAATAAAATTTTAACCACATATATAAAACATATCTATAATAATAATATAAAAAATCAGATTGAACAAATGTTAATACCTTTATAATTAGGCCTATAAAAATTACTTTCCGATATCTTTATTCGGTGAAAATATGTTTGTTCATGTCTTCAGTAAAAATTGAATAAATTTAATAATATTTAACAGATTTTAATAAAATTTGAACATCATATAGAACACATACCTATAATAATAACATTTAAATAAATCAGATTGTTACAAAAAAATGTAATACCTTTACTGATTAGGCCTATAAAAATTACTTTCCGATATCTTTATTTGGTATATAATTGTTTGTTCATGTTTTCAGTAAAAATTGAATAATATTTAACAGATTTTAATAAAATTTGAACCACATATATAAAACATATCTATAATAATAATATAAAAAAATCAGATTGAACAAAACAAATTTTAATACCTTTACTAATTAGGCCTATAAAAATTACTTTCCGATATCTTTACTAGTTAAAATTATGTTTGTTCATGTCTTCATTAAAAATTGAATAAAATAAATAATATTTAACAAATTTTAATAAAATTTGAACCATATATAGAAATCATATCTACAGGGAGCGGCAAAATGATCTGACGGTTTTCGCTGCCGCGCTGGCGAGCGAGTGAGTGGTGGGGGGTGGTGGGGATAACGGCTTTCCAGAGCCTACGTGCGGACATGTTCAGTAGCCATGGAGCGGTGGACGGCTGAGCACCGTGCGTTTGTCGTGGAAGCGTTTTTTAAAAGTGGCGATTCCTGTGTTACTGTTCAGCGTCAGTTCCGTAGACGATTCAATGTGGGTCCACGTGGTAAAGTCCCAACTCGAAACACCATTTTGCTGTGGGTGAATAACTTCAGAGCTACCGGTTCAGCATTGAAACAAAAATCAACAGGCCGTCCAAGGTCAGTCCGGACGCCAGAGAATGTCGAGAGAGTGAGAGAAGCTGTGGAAGCCAGTCCTCGACGGCCTGCACGTAAACAAGCTGCAGCTCTGCACATGTCCGACCGCTCGGTAAGAAGAATTTTACGGTACGACCTGCACTTTCATCCATATAAAATTGCTATCGTGCAACAGTTGAAGCCCAATGATTATGCCAAGCGCAATGCGTTTTCAGAGCAAATGATTGATTTGCTTACAGATGACAAAATCGTCATTATGAGCGACGAAGCGCATTTCCATTTGAATGGTTATGTGAATAAACAAAATTTCCGATATTGGTCAGGAAAAAACCCAGAAGAACTGCATGAACGTCCTCTTCATTGTCCCAAGGTCACAGTGTGGTGTGGTGTAACGAAAAACTGTGTTATAGGCCCATACTTCTTTGAAGAGAACGGTCGAACTGTGACCGTCAATTCTGAACGCTACTTGAATATGTTGAGAAACTTCCTGATCCCCGAACTACGCAGAAAGCGCTTAAATCGCAGCCGAATTTGGTTTCAGCAGGATGGGGCAACTGCCCACACAGCCGGTGAGGTGATGAACTTCTTAAGAAGCAAGTTCCGTGGCCGAGTCATCTCGCGTTTCGGGGACATTGCGTGGCCAGCTCGCTCCCCGGATCTCAGCGTTTGTGATTTTTTCTTGTGGGGACTGCTGAAATCTAGAGTATACGCGAACAAACCCCGCACATTGGATGACCTTAAGGAGGCCATACGCCAAGAAATAGCCAACCTGTCTCCTGCAATGTTAGGGAAAGTGTTTGAAAGTTTCAGTGCAAGATTGGAAGAATGCATGGCCCGAGATGGACATCATTTGAAAGACGTCATCTTCAAATCTTAAACGGAGCAAATTCGCCCTTTTTCAGTTATTTTTATAAATGTTCATAAATACCAATCTGTAATATGCAATAAAACACTTTTTATCACTATAAACGTTTGAGTTATTTACATTTTAAAACCGTCAGATCTTTTTGCCGCTCCCTGTATAATAATAATATAAAAAAATCTGATTGTTACAACAAATTTTAATACCTTTACTGATTAGACCTATAAAAATTACTTTCCGATATCTTTATTAGGTGAAACATTGTTTGTTCATGTCTTCAATAAACATTGAATAAATTTAATAATATTTAAGAGATTTTAATAAAATTTGAACCACATATAGAAAACATCTATAATAATAATATTAAAAAATCAGATTGAACAAATTTTATAACCTTTACTAATTAGGCCTATAAAAATTACTTTCCGATATCTTTATTTGGTGAAAAATTGTTTATTCAAGTCTTCAGTAAAAATTGAATAAATTGAATAATATTTAACAGATTTTAATAAAATTTGAACCACATATAGTAAAAATATCTATAATAATACTATAAGAAAATCGGATTGAACAAATTTTAATACCTTTACTAATTAGGCCTATACAAATTACTTTCCGATATCTTTATTCGGTGAAAATATGTTTGTTCGTGTCTTCAGTAAAAATTTAATAAATTGAATAGTATTTAACAAATTTTAATAAAATTTGAACCACATATAGAAAACATATCTATAATAATAATATAAGAAAATCCGATTGAACAAATTTTAATACCTTTACTAATTAGGCCTATAAAAATTACTTTCCGATATCTTTATTCGGTGAAAATATATTTGTTCGTGTCTTCAGTAAAAATTGAATAAATTTAATAATATTTAACAGATTTTAATAAAATTTGAACATCGTATAGAACACATATCTATATTAATAATATAAAAAAATCAGATTGTTACAACAAATTTTAATACCTTTACTGATTAGACCTATAAAAATGACTTTCCGATATCTTTATTAGGTGAAACATTGTTTGTTCATGTCTTCAGTAAACATTGAATAAATTTAATAATATTTAACAGATTTTAATAAAATTTGAACCACATATAGAAAAAATATCTATAATAATATTATAAGAAAATCGGATTGAACAAATTTTAATACCTTTACTAATTAGGCTTATAAAAATTACTTTCCGATATCTTTATTCGGTGAAAATATGTTTGTTCGTGTCTTCAGTAAAAATTGAATAAATTTAATAATATTTAACAGATTTTAATCAAATTTGAACCACATATAGAAAACATATCTATAATAATAATATAAAAAAATCAGATACCAAACAAATTTTAATACCTTTACTGATTAGGCCTATAAAAATTACTATTTCAAATTCGACAAATGGTGAACAATATTTTCTTTATTTTGTATTATTTGACCTTTATTTTAATTACTGTAAGTATTTTGTTGTGAATGTAATAAGCTGTAGAGAATTTTATTGTGAATCCAATCTTTTTTAATATTTAAAATCGAATTTATAGATCAAAAGATATGTATATTTTAAAAATGTATTGTACATTTTGTTTGCAAAGTATATACGTTTTCGGTAGGTACTCAAAATTTAATAATAATAATTTATAAATAAAGTAATTAACATTTATCGTATCTTGATGATTTTTTCACAGAATGTGTATAATAATATATTCTGTCAATACACCACGCCACTTCAGTGTGTAACCCGCCTTACTCGCCGATCTGCATTACGTCTGTCCGCTACATTTCTGAAAGCTCTTCCACGTCTTGCTGGTCTTCCCCCAGTTGATAACATGATAGAATTTACGCAAAATATTAAGAAAATTATAATTAATGTATGACAAGTTAATAGAACAGCCATACAACCTTCCAAAAATCACACTTATAAGGTTTTTCTTCAATGTGTGTGCCAACGTGTATCTTGTATAGGTTATTATTTTTTTTATTTCATCAGATTTTATTTAAAAATATAATTTACATTAACTGTCATATTATTTTACAGAGCAGCTGTTTTATGTTTTTAATTTATTTATTTAATATCGAAAAATGTTTTAATGTAAACTACAGAACAGCTGTTTTATGTTTAAAATTTATTTATTTAATACAAAATGTTTTAATGTAAACAAAGCAGATGTTTTTAAATTCTCATGTATTTCTTATGGGGATTTTTCGTTTTTCGGGGACCCCAAAAGCCCATTAGTTTTTAATTTTATAAAAACACTTATACTTTTCTCTCGTTCCTTGACTCGATACCTTTAATTTGATACGGTGTAACGGGTTAATTATCGACCCCCCCAAATTTTATTACTTTGACAATTCGACGAGCGCAGCATAGAATATCTTTCGTAATTCCCGCCCGGATAAACTAGTTAAATCTAGATAAATCTAGTTAAATCTAGTTATATTTGAATGAGACCCCCTAGACCCTATGGGGGCAAAGTTTGTGGGTGTCCGGTCAATTGCGGACACGGACAATTGCGGACACATCATTAAAGCGGGCAATTGCGGACAACAGGGACTACTGATACCTGACAAGGGTTTTACAGGTACAACAGGTGCAAACAGCTGACAAGGGTTTTACAGGTACAACAGGTGCAAACAGAAGGCTCGCTTTCTCCCCACTATGAGTCACAGGAAACTGCCAAATATTTTAAGATTAATCACACAGTGCAACAAGCCAGGCCCGTAGACCCTATATAAAGGGCTGAGCCACAACTACAGATGACTCACGGGGGGGGGAATACCAGTGTGGGGGGTGGGAGGCCACAGGTATTTTCTTTCAATTTGCTTTCAACCCTCACAGTGTTAATAGCATCGCTCGGTATGGAAGTTACTACTACGGAAAAGGGAAGGCCTTGTGCAGTTTATAAGGGTTACGCGTATCGTAAGTTTAGAGAATCGAAAGCAGGTGTTGTTACGTGGTGTTGTTTACGAGAAAAATCGAGTAAATGTAAAGGATTAATGCAGTCGAAGATTGAAGAAGTGCTGTATGTGTCCGAACATGTGTGCGGCCCACCTGATGACGCAGCTGTAGAAGTGAAGAAACAAATGAGTAATTGCAAGAAGAGGGCTCGAAAAGAAACTACCAAGTTATCTGAGATCTACACCGATGAAATGGGAAACCTTCATAATAAAGGTAGAGGCCTATTTATTTATATTTTAACTAGAGAAATACGCTTTGCTACGGAATTCCTGTTTATTTTGCTGATTTTACATTGCAAACTTTTTAAAAAACCAGTGATATTATTATATTTTAGAATTAATTTGCGTAAGATTGTTTCTTAACCTTCACATATCAGTTGATTACTTTTTTCTGGATGTATAGGCCTACTTATATAGTGTCTAGAAAACTTTTCTGCTTTTGAAGTTGATTTTTTTGTTTGTTTGGGTTTTTTACGTTATTGCGGGTAATTTACAATTAAAAAGGCTTTACTTCCACAGCGAGTTACACCCAAAGGAGTTGCACACATACAATATCTTTCACGGGAAACGCCGGGTAAATAAACTAGTATATATATATATATATTTAAACATTTATTAAATTCTAATTTCAGTCGGTTCAGCTGTTCTATCCAGCCGATTTTCTTCTTTTATATTTAAACTAGTTGATTTACCCGGCGTTGCCCGTGAAATATATTGTATGTGCTGAACTCCTTTGGGTGAAACTTTGCTTTTGGCCTTCATTGACTAGACTAATAAGCCTAATAGTTATATTTAAATTGTAACCCCTCCAACCGTTTTCTTACAAACTGGCTTTACTTTCAAAACTTAGTCAAATGTTACACTTATTTTCACAAATATTATGTTTTTGGTTTTTTTATGACGTTGAACCCATTCAATATGCATATCATATGAAAGATATAGGTCTAGGGAATACATAAACGCTAATTAAAACTATTATTTCTCACAAGTAAAAAATGGTGACAAAAATAAACATTATTTCAGACATTTGTGTTTTTTTATTTTTAAGCAATTTTCTATGCTTTTTTATTTTTATTTATTATTTACAGTTATTATTCATTCCAGGTTATGATTTTGTTACAACAATGCCCAACGCACAGACATTTAAGAGAGTCTTGAGGAGACAGAGAAGTAACGCAAGGGGAAATCAGCAAGAGCCAAATAATTGTCACAAAATTATTCTCAATGAAGAAATTTTAAAAATGGGCGATGGTAGCAGTTTTCTCCTTTCTGACGATGGACAGGAAGAAAGAATATTAATTTTTAGTGGAGTGAAAGGGAAAGAAAGTCTCAGAACATCTTCTCAGTTTTTTATGGATGGCACATTTAAGTGTAGCAGTAAGCAGTTTGCACAAGTTTACACAGTTCACGCAGACCTAGGAGGCCGGAGCGACGAAACAAATGTTTTCCCTGTGGTATTTGCCTTGCTCCCTAATAAGAAGAAAAAAACTTATGTTCACCTGTTTCACCTTATTAAGGAAGCAGTTCCGCAGTGGTGTCCCAGTAGTGTCAATGTTGATTTTGAGGCAGCTGAAATATCGGCTCTACGTGAAGTCTTTCCATCAACCGAAGTCAGTGGGTGCTACTTCCATATGAAGAAATACTTATAGAGAAAAATTCAGAATCTGGGTCTATCAGAAGAGTACCGAAAGAATGACGAGTTAAGGTTTCATGTCAACATGTGTGCGGCTTTGGCATTTTTGAAGCCGGAAGACGTGCGAGATGGATGGGTCCAGGTTCATGCGGAAGCTCCAAATTATGAACACCCAAAACTTAGAGTTTTCCGACTACTTCGTAGATACGTGGCTAGAGAATGACCAAATTCCCATCGCAATGTGGAATTGCTACGGCAAAAGACACAGGACAACAAATGCAGTCGAAGGATGGCATAACAAAATAAACTCAATTATTGGTAACCCTCACCCTAGATTTAACATGTTGGTGGAATGCTTAAGGAAAGAAGCTGAACACACGAACTGCATGTACATGAAGATCGAACTTAACCTAGAGGGGAAAAAGAGAAAGAAGCAGTACATGAAACTTGACAAAAGAATAGAGAAAATAACAGAAGTTTATGAAGAGTCAAAAAATATAAAATCATTCTTAAAAGCCATGTCGCATATCCAGAAATTGAACTAAAGCACAGTTGGAACATTTGACACAACACTTTAAGTGTTACGAATATATATGTATATAGTTGTGATGACGAAGCCTACTTAAGCTGACTTTGTACAAATTAAAGAAAAATTAACATAATGGAGCCTGATTCTAAAATTAAATTTATGTATATAGTAGCT
>JAGFPH010001998.1:57693-91064 GCA_018207615.1 Philaenus spumarius
TTCTCTGTATTCGATGCTGTTTTCACTGTCCAAGTTATATTTTTAGTTTCCGGTAACGCAGGATATTCTTGAAGTTGCATACGACGAAATGGAACAGATATAGGTTGATCTTTATCTGTTAATCGTAACAGTGATAGGTTATACTCATCTGAAACTCTAATGTAAGGTATTTTCCAAAAGATTTTATTTATAACTAGATCAACCTTAGGACTTGTTTCCGTTGTTACAATCGCATTTACATTCGACGAGCTTCTTAACAGTATTAACTCCTGTTTCACATTCATAATTATATGTTTATAATCTTCGGCGAATCCAAGTAGTAATTTTAATGGGATACAAAATGAAAAAGTTTTTTTATTTTTCAATGGCAATGTATCCAAACTCCAACCCGCGTTTAGTAATATATTCTTTTCGTCTTTGCGACTTGTTAGTAAATTTTTAATTGTCGATGTTATTCCTACATTTTGTATGCGATCAATTTCTGTACCACAGATTTCATAACGTATTTCATCGAAAAGAAAAGCCATCGCATTGCTGACAAGTTCCATTGCATCATCCTCATTAACACCATCAGGTTTTATTCCTTTAAAAGTTCCCTCTATGTATATGTAACTTTTGCTAGGCAATGTGTATACATTCTGCTGGTGAACAGGTATACGTATTTCATCGTTTACCCCATATGTTGTTTGCGCATATGGTAGATGAGTATGGTATTCCAAATCGATAATAGTTTCATCGAAAATAATTTTTTCATCTACTTGTAACATAATTTCTATTAACAATAAAACCTAAAGATTCTAGAAACTCTTGGTTGCTCCTGGTCAACTTTATAAAAGTGTGATTTTTAGAACTGGTGGTTGGTAGTAAATTATTGCTTCTGTTATTATTGAAAACTAATACCATACTTAAGTAGATTCACGTCTTAAATGAAGTCTCAGTGTAACAGATTCGTCTCTGAAGTTTATAAGTTGCCCCTCCTGATCCTCGAGTCTGACTGATACGTTGTGAAGAAGTCCAGTTATATTTAAAGGTAAGTATATTACGGTGGTCGGTTTTTCAACAATTTTATAGCCAGGCTCGACTAAGGGATAAAATTCATGAAGAATATGACCTTCAACACCATTTTTATATGAGCCACGCACAATGTTGCAAGCAACACGTATTGTATCTACTTTGTTGATGTTGACAGTATTTGGTGAAGTATGCCATATATTAGGCTCCAATTTCTTCTTTTCAAATCCTAATAATGGACCAATGCTGTCTGGTTTGTCGAATCTTATAAGTTTTGAACAGAAGATTCTAGTTTTCAAAGTATTATTATTCCCTCTTATATCCAATACAACTTGTGTTTTTTTATGTTTTTCAATAACAGCTTCTTTTAAGAAAGAAATTATATTTTCTATTTCGTAAGATCCTTCGGGTAATCTAATAGAATATTCAATATTTTCCCCATAGTGAAATGTATCATTAACATTTGTTTCAATATTTGGTATTGTATTGTACGTCATGAGGTCGATTAAACCAATTTCATATTTATGAGTAGATAAATCTATGGGCGGAAAAATATCGCAAGATAATTGTGAGCCTCTTCCATTTAAGCATAACATGTTTTCTGTTAGAAATTCAAAACACAAATGACCGTTTTTTTTAATTAATCGTTTCATATAAATTTTTACGCCATTCTCCTCTCTCTCATAGGTTTATCCTTAGAATTTTCAAGGTAATTCAAGTAACTCTTCCGTATATTTTTTTAGAATATCAATTTTGTTATTTATTTCATTTATATGTGATTTTATTACATTTATTTCATTGTCAACATATTTTTTAGACGTTGCATCTAATTCTTTTTCAGGAGATGATTTTAAATTATGTAAAGTATAACCATTAACATCATACGTATTATTATTTAGAAACAAACATTTTCTTTTGAGAGTAAATAAATTTACAGCATCATTATCTTCTTCGGCATTATTTACATTACTTATTCGTTTTTTGTTCATATCATAATTTCCATCTTTTGTTAATTTGAAACCTTGGCCTGGAGGTCCTTTGATAATGTGTAAACGCTTTGTATGCGAATGACGACCGAATTTGTCAACGCTCATTTTGGTACTGATGGAAAATCACTCTTTTCTTGTAATTATACCTGCTTCCTGTAACTCTTCGAATATCGATATAATTTCGTTATTGTTTCCTTTATTCCCAGCACTTTCTGATGCTAAAAGTAACTTTAATCTTTCACACAATTCGTTCGGATCGTTCCAATAAACATATGAAGGCGGCTTATTTTTTTCTTCAAACTCTTTCATCACCACGCCACTCCCAGTCCAATCCATATAACTGCGAGGCGCACGTGGTGGAAATAATCTTAAAGTTATCGATTTGTATTTTTTACTTTTATTACTTTTTATTTTTCCTTTCGGTAAATAATCGACTCTATGCGCGTTCGATGCTAATAAGATATCACGATACTTTAAAAGATCTTCGTCAGTGTAATCATCTGGAATTCTCATAAACAGTAGTTCGTATATTCCCCTTGTGCCAGTATATTTTACACCACCTACAATAAGATCATTTCCAATAATATCGATTTCTTTGTCACCTATCATCCACCTATTATTATCTATACGAATACCGTATAAATTATCAATTTTCTTAGGACGTTTTATATAGGAAAGAAAATATTCTGTTGACAATCTTCCTTTAAATGTATTTTTTATAATTAATTCTGCTTCTTTTTTACCCTGAGGCGAGCTTAAATATTCGGCTGCAGTCATAGGTGTTTCATATACTTCTTCATTGTTCGATTTTAAAAAATCAACAGGTTGTTCTTCTTCTTCATCTGTGTCTTTTCCATAGGCTCATCTTCACTGCTCGTTTCCATTTCGTTATTAGAAATATCGCTGTAATGCATTTGTAATTCTGGATCTAAAACTACTTTTTTTATCGATCTTTCGTGTTTGTCAACTTCATTTTTTCTTTTTTCATTTCTAGAGAAGTCGGGGAAAACAGGTCGTTTTTTAACAAAACTATTGTCTGTTTCTATATTATAATCTTTTCGTTTTATGCCTCTTTTAAATACATTCTCCTCTACTTCTTCTTCAGAATAATCGCTACCTTTTATAGCTTCTTTTTTCTGCTTTTCCAATTTAGTCGCCAACAGTGTTTGTTCATTTAATTTCTTCCAATTTCTTTTTTCCTTTTTTTCATTTTCTATTTTCTGTTTTTCCAATTTAGTCGCCAACATAGTTTTTTCATTTAATTTCTTCCAATCTCTTTTTTCCTTTTTTTCGTTTTCTAGTTTAGCGGCAATCTTAGTTTGCTCGTTTATTTTTTTCCAATTTTCTTTAGTCTGTTTTTCATAAAAAGGCTTCATCAATGGTTCCATAATTGGTCTGATATTTTTTTCAATATGAGTCTCCATTTCGAAAACACCCTTTTTCAAAGCGCTATGTTTCTCTTTAATTCGTTGTCTTAATTCCTTTATTTCCAATATAATTTTCTCTCGTTTATCTAACTCACTTACGTCTACACTCTCAGCCATCCCAACACTAACTGATAAATTTTTCGATGAACCTATACCTTACTTACAGGTTGATCAATTTTGTTTCACATTCATATACACATAGTTTAGTAACTACTAACAAGGAAATGAAATAAGAAAACAGTACACATTATATTATAAATTACATCATTTATTACAAATTTGCTAATTTACAATCTGGTGATGATCTTTTATAAGAAAACAGTACACATTATAATATAAATTACATCATTTATTACAAATTTGCTAATTTACAATCTGGTGATGATTTTTTATGTTCCAACTTAGGATTGTCATCTACTTGCCAATCTCCTACGGTGACTCCGCAATCAATACAGGTGACATCATCGTCTGATCCAATGTAGTAAAATCCCGTTTGCACCATATCTTCAATATTTGGATATGACTTTGGCCAGTTCAAAAATGATTCCCTCATCATTTTTTCAGTGTTAATAACTTCTAATTTATGCGACGCAAACTGATTCACTTGTTCAGGCACATTTGAACTGAGAGTACAATCTGGATTTGATAGTTTATGTAAAAAATTTATTTGTCTAATTGTTAATTTTGAATCACAACATTGACTCCAGCCACAATTACAACAGATTATACTGTCCCACAGTTTTGTACGATAAAACCCTGAATTTATTAAATCATTTTTCGTGCAATTGAATATATTACAACACATGTTTACACGATCCATTCTCTACAACTACTGAATAGAGTTCAAGAGAACATCGCATTTATGAATACAGTAAAAACAGTCTTTCTTTAATTGCAAAGGTATATTATACGCTCTATGATTTTGACAAGGAAAACTGTTTAAAATATCGTAATCTTTTCTTAAATCGATTGGTAATTTATTAAAAATATGTTCCACATTTTCAAAATGATTTACAATAAACTCTTTAGGCAAATATTTAATTAATTCATCTTGCATACCTGTATATCCTTTGGTATAGCATTCTTTTATCGCTAAATTTACTGCTTCTAATCTGTCTGTAATATGTTTTTCCAATTTCCACCATTGCAGTAAAATATGCACATTAGCGTAAGCACAATTTTTAGAACTATGTAAAAATATACATTTTTTGTAAAAATCGCCCCAAAATTGTTTTCTTAAAATACCTAAACTAGGGCATTTTATATCTTCAAAATTTATCACGTTAACATCGAATTCAGTTAACAAGTTCTTTATATATGATTTTTTTTCAGTTCCTTTAACATAAACATTTCCACTAATATGAATATCGCGAAATAAATCCAATAGACTATTGTATGGTCGCATTCCAGAATCCCATTCAAGTCCATGATACTGTTTCTCCAACCATATAACTTGCTTTTGTAAATTTATGTTCAACTGATTGTATTCAAAAGGAGGTTGAAAAAGATGTAATTCGTATATCTGTTCGTCTGTCGATACAAGCGCCAGCTCCTTAACAATAAATTCGTTTGCTTCATTTTTGAAACCTTGAAAATCTAAAATAAAATTCATTATACAACCGAGCACTTTTTAGTTCCTTCCAAGACTTTTAACGACTGTCGAATGAAACAACACTCGAATAATGCCACCAAATCATTTATGAGGAGTGGGGATGATCAAAGGTTTAACTGATTTAGATCATTGTTTGTTGTTACAGTTAAAAGTATGGATTACAAATTGACTGTTAATACTTCAGGTATCATCTGTTTGCCACGATTATGGGAAGATCCTGTTCCTATAATAAAGGAATACGTTGCTAAAATGGAGAGGTGAATTACTATACAACTTTTATACAAAATACATTATTCATAAAGTAATCGAATTTCCTTATAGATATTTTTTATCATTTCAGAGTTTTATTGGATAGCGTGAACGAAATCAAAATTCACGGACATAATAATATGGATTGGAAAGGCAAAACAATAGAACATACAATATTTTCACCATTTGGTAAGACACATGTAACCTGGCAAAAGGATGAAACTTGCGTTGCTGCTTCTGTTAACACCGCTGCCATCACTACCACCACCAACACTACAGAATATATAGATATAAACATATCTCCTGAAGAATATCAAGAGATTGAAGAGATTTTAAATGTAAAAGGTGATAAATAAAACAATACATAGCAATGTCAGTTTATTTAGCCTTTCTCCTCAAAAGGTAATTAAAACAAACCGAAGGTTCGCAAAGTTTATTTAATGTTAACATTTCTTTACTCATTTCATATTCACGATATTGATCTTCGTTATACATTTTAAACAATGGTGTAGTAACACACTTGTCGCACCAATTTTCACGATTCCATATTATGTCTGTTAACAGGAAATCTCCACCAACACGTTTTTGTATATAATCATATCTCACTTTTTTAATATTGAAATCTTTTTTAAATAAAACAATTTCACTGAAACAATCTTTGCATAATTTTACGAATTTGTTTTCATAATAATAATATTGCAATAGTATGTAATTCTGTTCGTATGCGAATTCTGGTACTTCATCAGGATGATTCATTAGCAACAGAAAATCTTTACTTTTAATTTTATCAAAATCTATGCAGAGATAATTGTAACCTTGTGTATCACATTTTAAACTAAACCATACATTCTTATAAATTGTTTTCAAATATTGTTTTACAGTGAGTGGTAATTCAAGTTTGTCTATATTTTCCAAATTAATAATCTGTGCACACACTTGTCTGCAACACAATTCGAAAAGACTTGAAGTCATAATTGGATGGTTGAAGGTTAAATGATAAGACGCTGAAACAATTAAACAATTTTTTAATATCACAAATTACAATGGCCATAAGCAACAGTATTTATTCCATCATCACATATTACACGCTTATCATCAATTACACTTAATGCTACTTTATTTACACTTACAGTTTGAATACAATGTTTTTTTGATTGAAACATTCTACATTCTTTTCTAATTAACGTGAAATAATTTAAACAATTTTCATAATCGTCAAAGGTAATTTTATTTTTTACAACTGGTTTTGTTATTCCTTTCGCTTTTTTATAAGCGCATATTTCTTCATGATTGTCAATAGTTAAATATGAATACAATTTCGGTCGCAAACCGATAAATTTGAAAATAGGTATGCTGTTACATTCGTCTTTAAATTTACCTAAAACTTTTTTATTGTAAGTAAAATAAGAACTGTGATCAGAAGGATAATCAGAAGTATCAAAATGACTTTTCAAAGTAGAATCAACTATATCTTTATAGATATCGTCTGTAAATATTTCTAAAAAGAAGCTATCAGTGTCAATATACAAAAGATTCATTTTACTTATATCATATTTTAATCGTAAAACATTATAATAAAAGTCATACATCAATGTTTTGCTTAATTCTAAAACACTAAAACCAATATATATTGGTTTATCAAATTTCACTCTTTCTTTTGCACTGCGAACAGCACATAGATTTTCATCGTAAATTATCGACTCTATATAGTTTGGTTTACATACCAGTTTATTTAGTCTTTTTTCTTGATTCACAAGTTCTATTTGTTGTCTTTTCCTAATATTTTCTATAGTTTTACCAAACATTGCATTGTTTAAAAGTTTATAAAATTCTTTTTCAAAAGTATTTTTTGCTTCTTTCCTTTTGTTAGTATTAAACATAATATAGGGTTCCAACCAAACATCTTGATTGAATTTCAATATCCTATGTATTTTCTTTAAAACTAAACCATTTGCGATAGCTTGTTTTAAATTTACATAATGTACAATATAGTTAATTTTATTTTCCAAAGTTGTTAACAATTTTTTAAATTTTTCATTAGGCGGACATTTATTTTCCGCTAAAAATGGGAATTCATTGTGATCGTTATGATAAGTATCCGGATATTCTACATCAACTTCAAGTATATAACCTTTTGGACCATCGTTCTCTACTGACATGACATCGAAATTTTCAACATTTTTTTTCCATTTAAAACCATCTTTAGGCATTGGTTTACACATTGCCCAACCATAAAGGTTGTTACAGTCAATGTACATTAAATAAGAATTGGGTTCATTTGGATTGTAATGACTTTTTAAATACGGGTTGTTAGCTTTCGCATAACGTTTAACACATAACGTTAGACCACCTCTTATCCCTCTTTCTATAAGCTACCTGTCCTAGCTGGAGAATATTCAAGCACCCGTTCCTCAGAACCTTAGAATTCTTTACGATAAGGTACCTCTAAGTTATATTAAGGAACTAGGGCCGTGTTACTGAATACTAACCTGTAAGATCGTACCTGTAGAATAATACTTAAATACGAGGGCTATCCAGATAGTAGATTACGTTTTCTTCTGTGCCTACAAGGGGCGGGGCTAGCGCGGCCATCTTGGTATCAGTGCGTTACGCCGCTCAGTCGGCATCTAGACGTGCTAGTGAGAGGTTCGTGCTGTACTCCGTCGAGTTACTGCGACAGTTTGAAATGTCTGCCTTAGTTGAAAATGCCGCGAACTGTGAGGTGCGTGCAGTAATAAGGTTTCTGACTGCAAAAAAACTGTAAACCGATAGAAATCTATCAGCAGCTTTGTGAAGGGTATGAGGACAATATTATCACTGAAGGTGGAGTGCGTCAGTGGGTCATAAAGTTTAAAAATGGCCGAACTAATGTTCACGACGAAGAGCGAACATAGCATAGTGACTGCCGAACTTGTCGAAAAAGTCGATGCCGAAGTCCGTGAAAACCGAAGATTCACAATAACGGAACTCTCTATGAGTTTTCCACAAATTTCTCGAAGTTTGTTGCACGAAATCATCACCGAAAAGTTTGGTTACCACAAGTTTAGTGCAAGATGGATACCAAAAATCTTGACTGAGATCCACAAAAATCAGCGAATGACTGCAGCGCTAACGTTTTTGCACGCTTACGATAAAGATGGCGACTCATTACTCGATCGGATCGTTACTGGTGACGAAACAGGGGTTAAACATGTGAACTGCGAGACGAAATTGCAGTCAATGCAGTGGGGCCACTCAAATTAACAAGAAAAATCCAAGAAATGCATCCAAACGACGTCGGCAAGGAAGGTGATGGCGACTGTTTTTTGGGACAGGAAAGGTGTAATTTTTGTGGACTTCCTGGAAAGAGGCACTACAATAAACTCTCAAAGGTATTGCCAAACTCTGCAAAACCTCAAAAGAGCAATACGAAACAAGCGCAGGGGAAAGTTGAGCTCAAAGAACTTGCTGATTCACGTCAACGCCCGGCCCCACACGGCAAATGCCACTCGCCAAGTTCTTGGATCCTTTAAGTCGGAGTTGTTTCCTCATCCGCCGTACAGTCCCGACCTGGCACCGAGCGACTTCCACTTATTCCCAGCAATGAAGAAGTGGCTGGCTATGCAGCGTTTTGATGACGACGCACAGCTGCAAGAAGAGGTAACCAAGTGGTTGAAGGCGCAGGTGACCGAATTCTACGACGAAGGAATTTCCAAGCTCGTCAATTGCTACGATAAGTGCCTTAATTTGATTTTTGACTATGTAGAAAAGTAGTATTTAAGTGTGTCTTTCATCTGTATATAATAAAAAAAATTTCCAATACTTTGTTTATTTTTAATTCCAAAACGTAATCTACTTTCTGGATAGCCCTCGTACTAATATAGTAAAGTAAGATTGTATTAATTTTTAGAGTAAGGTATAATAAGCTTGTTAGTAGTTACGTAGTTCCCTGGAGTTCCATATGGAATTCGGGATTAAGTCAATAGCATATTTCTAGTTGTAACTTAATCCCCGTTACCAGTTCCGTGCTGGAGAATATTCAGCCCCGATCCGTGCTGGAGAATATTCAGCCACCTCGAACCCCGCTGGAGGATATTCAGCTTACCCGTTCCTAGCTGGAGAATATTCAGCCACCCGATCCGTGCTGGAGAATATTCAGCCAACCGATCCATTGCTGGAGAATATTCAGCCACCCGTTCCTAGCTGGAGAATATTCAGCCACCCTCGTTTTTTTGAAACGCGGTATTCGGGAGTTAATCACCAGTCCGGTTCTCTTTGCCGCGTCGTATCACGACCAAGAAGGGTAGCTATAAGGGAAGATATTTTTCCTCCTGCCTATCCCGGAAAGGAGCTTTTGGCAGTGATGGGCTATGAAGGGTAGAGTGTAAAACTTTTGTTTCGCTCCTGAACGCCCAACAAATCTGAGCCAGAAACCTTTCCCGAAATTCTAGTTTGCCGGACCCCTAGAACGAAACCCAGTCCGATTAGAGTAAATTCCGGCACAACCCACGGTGACTGTTATAGCACGGCAACGCTGCCGCGAAATACCCGTCACAACCTCTCCCATCATTCTCCGAGTTACCAAATGCCCACAATTTTGAATCTAAAATTTCGCTTACAGAATTATATATAAGGATAAGTGAATTACCAAATAATAGTAATTTAGTAAAGAGTTTATTAAATTAAATATTACTCAGTAACCTTATAGTAACCTTAAATATTACTCAGTTGTAAAATAAATCGCAATCAGTTAAAGATTAGTCAGTTGTAAAAGAAATCACAAACAGTAAAAGATTACCTAGTTAGTTCTCCAAGAAATTGCAAATAGTTAAAGATTTATCAATTGTATTTAATCAACAACTTAGTGAAATAAACTGTATGTTAGTTCTAACATTTAAAGGTTAGTCAGTTGTAAAAGAAATCACAAACAGATACAGATTAGTCAGTAGTATTTAATAAACAACAACTAAAAAAAAAACTAAGTAAAGCTCTTTAACATTCCTGTTCTGTCGGCCATAGATTACAAAGTGTTAGGCACTAAATAGATTACATACAAACATAGAAAACATAATATAGGATAGACCAAGAATATTTGAGTCACAATAAGACAAGTTTATTCTGCGCATGTGCTCTGAGCATGTCAGGAGTGGGGACCGTCTTAATAGTAAGAAGGCGACTGTAATAAAGTGTTGACGTTGTTTCTTAGCTGTTATTTATGATTTAAATTTGTATATTATTAGTATTATTGACTTTCCAGACGAAGGAATTGTTAAAGTGAAGATTTTAAGACAATGGTTCGTTGATTTGTATGAATGGCCTAAACATGATGGCATTCAAATAATTGAAAACAAGTATATCTTTTTTTATGGACCAATAGAAATAATTTATTCTGGACCATTCCAAATTGATGATAAACTTGTTAATAAGTTTTTACTACTACATGAAGTATACTGCTAGTTGTGTGCGTTTAGACTGGAGTCTGTGCCTTCTATAGACGAAAAATTTGCTTTTTTCTCCCTCACTGTTTGATTATGGTGAAGTTTTGTTTATCATATTTGAGTCACAGTTATAGGGGGCTATTCGGGTCAAATAACACGAAAAACATTTGCATTTTATTCGAAAAAGTATATAAACTCTAACATGTGACCAGAAATTATACTTAACATAATTTAGATCTAATATAGTTTGTTGATGTTTATAATATTTATTTATATTATTTTACTTTTGTACTTACAGTGAGTAAATACGATGCTAATTAATTGATATAGTTTCATTAATAAGAATTAGCAAAATTAAAAAAACATAGTTTATGCCTTAGGTTAGTTTTGTATGATAATATTTTAATAATTCGAAAGTGAGATTAAAAAATATCATGTTTAATACGTAAAATATATTTCCACATAATAATACGACGTATATATATTTCTGGTCTAATTTTAATATTATATCGGTTTTTTATAAATATTATAAGTATTTAAAACATCCATCATCTGAAACCTACTTTTTTGTTTCAGATGGTGCGGAATTATAAAATAAAAGGAAATTACAACATTTTGGACGAAGATCAGATGAAACAGGCCATTGATAGTATGATGAAATGTTTGTTAAGTGTCAGAGGGGCTTATGAACATTTTAAAGTTCCTTTTGAACGCTTAGAAGGAAAATACATTAAGGAATATCAAATCAAGGGGTGGAGAGAATGATGATATAATAGAGAATGAAAAACCAAAAGGTGTGGCCATCCCACTACTTTTAATGATGACCAGGAGTCCGATTTGGTAAGAAGGATTTTAGATCTGGCGGGCAAGGGATTAGGATGTACTCTTGAAATAATTCCCAAGGCTGAGTGTAATGCAAACATAAATAAAACTCTCATACATGGTGTAATACCGGATTAGCTGGAATGGATTAGTTCACTGCTTTCATGAAGATGATCTCAAATATTTCTCTGCGAAAACGTGAGCGACTTTCTAAATATCCCGAGCTGAGGCAGTGAATAAAATAGCAGTTCAAGAATGTTTCAACCTTTTAAAATCAGTAACTCTAAGCATTGGTCTCAAAACACAAAGCCACAAAGTATTTACAACGTTGACGAATCATGATTTCCAGGACGAACAACAAACCTGGAGAAATAGTTGCACAAAAAGGTAAGAGAGAAGAGGTTGCTCTAACAAGCTAGGAAAGAGGCGAAAACGTTACTTAAGTTGCAGTTTGTAATGCTGCAGGACAGTATGTTCTTCTATTTATAATATTTAAAGGAGCACGCATGCGAGAGGAGTTTAATAACAATATGCCACCTGAAACTCAAGTTGCTATGTCAGATAATGGTTATATAAATTAAGCCCTTTTTGTGCAATTTTTCCAAAACAGTAGAGTTCAAGGGAAATGTCTGTTGATTCTTGATGGTTTCATTGCTCTCTGGAGGCTCTGGAGTTTTGTGATAAACATGAAATTGAACTTCTTTGTTTACCACCGCATACTACGCACGTATTACAGCCATTAGGCAGGGCAGTTTTAAACCAATGAAGACTATTTATCACCACGAAGCTACGAAATATCTCTGCAATACGGTGATGATGCAGCATTAATTGATATGATAATTAGTAAGAGAAGTTTTGGTAAAATATTTAGGAACACATGGGAAAGAGCAGCTATTCCAGTGAATGCAATTAAGGGATTTTGTGCAACAGCAATTTTTCCTTTTAACCCAGAAGTGATACCAGAAGATAAATTACTCCCTTCTAATCTATTCTATAACATTTCCGATTCAGTAAAAAATAACGTAACCAAAACGACACTCCAATTCAATCTGAATCCCAATGTACATCTTTTAATAAAAGTGATATAACAAACACACCAATTTCTTTTCCTTCAAATCAAATGCAAGGTGAAACATCAACAAACTCACAGTCTTCCTCCGACCAAAGATATGACAACATTATATCATTACCGGTACCATCTACAAGTTCTCTTAAACAATTCTCTAAAGTCTTAAAAACGCCAAAAAATACAAAAAAAAAAAATCAAGAAAATACAATCTACCCGTTTACTTACATTACCAAAAAATATATAAAAAATGTAAAGTTAAAAGAAAACTGAAACTTGAAGAATCCATCAAGACCCCCACCAAAAAAAGGAAAGTTGCAACAACCAACTTTAAAATCTCTGGCCACCAAAGATAACCAAAATAATTTAAAAGTGAAACAACAGAAAAAGAAAGATATTGAATCTGCAGACCATTCTGATTGCTCAACCGATAGTGATGATAACTCTGACCCTGACAATGTTCCGTGTGGATTATTTATTCTAAAATATTATTCTAAAGCACCTATTAAGAAAGGAGAGAGGATTCGCTGCCGAAATCATGATATGGTATCATGAAATCTGTGTAGGTGCTGTTGGAAGAAAACAATGTGACAGGTGCCTTTGAACTGCTGCCTACTTGTTTTAATATATGTATAATTTATTAAGTTTTAAGTTATTTCAATTGTCTCTTACGTATATTGAAATTCCAAGCCAAAATAAACATGTATATTGAAAAGAAATAAACAAAACATTTTTTGAAACAAATAGTGCCACATTTTAAAACATTTAAAAAAAATTATGAATGTTTAAATGTACACATATTAAAATATGATGTTTGTAGAATATATTGCATTTGTAAAAATGTTCCCATAATAATCTAAAATCCTAAGTTTATCTCAAATGACCTCAATGACCATAATACTTTTTACAAAGATAAACATATCATGTAAAAAGGAAAAAGGGGTCGGTTACGTACTTTATGGTTCCTTGCGTGTTTGTTAGTGTGATTTTAGTGTTACAAAATCTTTAAATGATTATTTTAATGTTATTTTGATTACCTACTATAACAAAGTTATCAGTTTTAGGTATTTGTCTACTGGAATGACGTTCTCTGTTCTGGCTTTTGAGTTTTGTCGTGTGGTTTCAACAGTCAATGAAGTAGTTAAACACGCTGCATAAACCACCTGGGACATGCTTCTTGGTCCCAGAAAAACTGAAGAGTGGTTGAGTGGTATAAGTGAAAGATTTTACAACTTGTGGAACATACCAAACTGTATCGGATGTGTGGATGGCAAACATGTACGCAAAGAACCCGCCCCATTCGGGTTTCTTTTCTGTTGTCTCACTAGCCTGAGTGGATGCTATAGGTTATTTACCTGGATCAATGTTGAACGAAATAATGATTGAAAAGTAATAAACTCATGTGCTTTTTCCAGTCCGTAGAGGGTGAAGAACTGGGAATTCCGTCAGCACAACCTTTGCCAAACACAACAGACCCACCTTTCCCTTATTTTTGCATAGGAGATCAGGGTTTCCCACTTATAACCTATCTGATGAGACCATATCCTAAGGAATCACAAGATTAATTAACTTTTAATTGTATTTTACTTAATAGACAAATGTGTATATTTTTAGTTTTTATTCATTATGTTTTAGAAGTAATTATTATTTGTAGTTTTGTTTCTTCTTCATTAATTTTTATTTGTAATATGAATTTTTATGTATTTGTGTATTTTTTGTTTCGAGGTTAAGTGGAAAAGAGGACCCAAAGGTCCTAACTTCGACTCAATAAATAAAGATTATATTAAAAAAAGATGATGAAAATATTACGTTTTACTTCCGAGAGTCGGGTCCCAGAAAAACTGTTGAGTGCGCTTTTGGAAGGTTAGCTCTCAAGTTTCTGGTATTTTTTACTCAGATGGAATGCGCACCACAAAAAGCAACAACAATTTTAAAAGCTGCTTGCATTCTACACAATTTTATACGAATACATAAAATCACTGCACCAAGTTAGGAAAATGAGATTGTTGATGCTTATAACAGATGGACTCCCTTGGGCAAGCTCGGCCAGAGGGACAAGCCATAAAAGCAAAACAATATCAGGACATGCTATGTACTTTTCACAAGGCAAGAAAATGCAATGGCGTACACAAATATTTACAATACAAATCCACAATGCAAATTTGCATTTTTTGCTGGCTGGTTTACAGAATGTTACTTCTGTGTGATAGAACACACAATAAAAAAAAAACATTTTAAAATCAAAGAGCTGCAAACGGGGTAAAATTCGAGGATAATTACTATGTAAGCCTGTAGAAATTCATTTATCTGACTGCTCCCTCGAAAAGGGTATAGAATAATTTTGTTTTGAAATAAATACAACTAGTATATTTCGATAAATTTACTTTGATTAATGTCTCATCACATCTCAATGTTTATTTTGGAATCCACTTTTTTAATTGATTTTTAAGGTTCCATAACTTAAAGGAAAAACCCTTACAGGGATCACTTTTCTGCCCGTCTGTTACGGTCAATAACTCAATATTCTTCAGAACAGTTGAACATACAACTATATAACTTGAGATAGTTTAAAAGTTTGCTAACTTGAATATATTCAAGTAATTAGAACTCAAAAAATACTTTAAGATGCTATTGTGTTATCATTGCTATTGTGTTGTTTCCTATAATTTCAAAGGGCTTTATTTAAGAATATCAAACCTATTTTATATAAAATTGTGCGATATTATTTAGTTTTCAAGATATTTCTAAAAGTATTTCTATTAACAAAAACACTCCAAAAGTACCAAAAAGAAGTGTAGCTTAATGTTCAATCAAACCCAGGGATGCAGTCGTAAATTGTCCGGTGTAGGTATCGCTCCCAAAGTTTTAAGGAGTTTATGACCTGGCAAGATAATAATATATTGGATCCTAAAAACGGATTTATTAAAGACGACACAATTATATTAGAGGTAAGCGATTCCTATATAAAGAAGCTTCTGTATTGTTCTTATTTAGTTATAAATTATTTTCTTAGATACTGTTAATTTAACTTAAACTGTATTTAACAAGTTACTGTACACCGTATGTGACTGTTAGATTTCCTTTTATTACATTAATTTCCTTCCCAATTTCACAAGCATTTGCGCGAAAATGATTACAACAGACGAAGGAAAGTACTCAAAACGAAAAGCTGTAACGTAATGTATATTTTTTTCTGGAGAATGTTCTTTCTTTTTGTATAGTTTGTTAACAAACATAATGTTTATTGGAGAAGACACTATTATTGTTCATCTATTTGTCGAGGGAAATTAAACGGTGATATGTACCGTAATGTACTTAAAGAATAAATTAATCTCTGATAACTGAACTGATTGAAAATAAACCGAGATGACACATTTTTTGTTCGGACACTTGCCATCATTTATGCATAAATAAATTAATTCACAACTTTTCTAGAGAATAAATCAACTCTCGTCATCAAGTGAAGAAACTAAAGCTAACACATGTATAATTAAATATCAAAAATAAACCTAGAGAAATAGATGTTGTTAGTTGCATTTTTAGGTTAGACGTCAAACAAAGGTCTATTCATCTAGGTTTATATTTGCTATTTAGCTTTAAGTGTTAGCTTTAGTTTTTTCACTTGTTAACGATATTTGATTTATAATGGGATCAATCCATCAGAAATTAATTTTAAAACAAGAAAGAGAACAATGTTTACTTCTAACAAGATATAGCCCCTCCTTTTTACAGAAGAAATGTTTGAAATAGGTTAAAAGAAATTTGTCCATATAGATGGTTAGGCAGAAGAGAAGCTATCTAATGCCCACAAAGGTTGAGACCATTAGATTCCTTCATATGGGGTAATTTAAAAACTGTTGTACGCAAGACATCTCCAGCTGAAATAGCAGATTTGAGAAATACAATAATTCAAAAGTGTAGAGCAAAACCTCGTCTAACATTTCAAATGGTCAGATCAAAATTTCAAAATAATGTATTATTGTTTAGATAGAGATGGTGCACTTTTGAACATCTATTGTGAATTTTAGGGACTACTCTTTTATGATTTTTGTCTGTATGGTTTTTTTAAAATAAAATATCAACTAAGTTGTATTTTCCTTAATTCTTGATAATAATGTTGTTTGAGTCCAAACTTTCATATCTAAATATTACTTTTGTAATACTAACAATAATGTATTAAGGTTGACAGGACTGATTCAGCAATTTGATTTTTGCGAGAAAGTTTCTTTACAATTTTATTAAAAGATAAGAAGTTAGTTTTCCTTAGTTCCAACAGTTTTAAAGAGCTTTAATTTGATGTATCACAAGCTATTATGTCCGTTACAATTTTTTGAGATGGTAGTGGTAGGAGAAGGAAGAGATTTTTCGATTTTATAAATAGGGTTTTAAGATTCCTCCTGACCGTGAATAAATGTCCCGAGATCAGATATTGCTTATCTCTTTCCGTATTTTAAACAAGAGAGATGGGAAGTTTAAAAAATCCCCCAGTATATATTTATGTGTCTAATATTTAGTCCCGCACATCATCACGATATACATACCTCTATTGAAATAATTTGTATATTGTTTTAAAAATATATCCTAAAATGTTTTGCTGTTTTTGAGTTACTTTACACGTGGGAGTAATTAACAAAGATAGCAGTGTATAGCGCAAGAGAACCGAACGCTAGTAACTAAGCCCATACCAACGAGAATTAGTTTTGTGATTCCTATTCAACATCAAACTTTATTAATATCTATCCGGACGGCGTCCAAATTGACAAGAAACAGTCCATATTTTAATTGATACATAAGTGTATATATATATATATATATATATATATATATACATATATATATAAATTATATGGCAATGTACAGTAGGTAAATGGATAATGTATTTTATGTACGAATCCTGATTAATAGATTTCAGCAAACTTTAAAAATGGAATAACTCGAAATAAGGTTATTGTGAGTTATCACTTTCTTCCTCGGACTCCTTTAATTTGTTTATGGTCACTAAAGGTAGTAAGAAATTAATATTCTTGATTAAAATGTTTCCAAAAATGTTATACGCTTCAAAAAATGTAATACCTTCTATGCTTGAAGAATGGAATTCAAAATTAACTTCTCACTTTTCTCGATAGTTGTTATTTAAAAAATCATGTTCTCGTCTCAAAGTAAAAAAAATATTTATAGAATCTCCGGCTAAAAAGCCAACTATTGACTAAATCAATGGAAGTATATTAAACATCTTCGTCAATATCCAAGTTCGTGCTCTATCGCAACCAGACAGCATTAGACGACTCAGCTGAGTTTCAACAAGACGGCCCAAAGTGGCTCTTGTAATGGTTGCTGTCTTTACTTTCACCTACTAATTGCATCTTGAACAAAAAAATAATCGGGAAACCCCAAAAGAACTGTTTTTTTTTACTTGCTCCTTACTGTATATTTACGATCTAAATATGCTAGTTTAGAATATATGTTAGTTCATTCTCAATTCTCTAACGGGGGAAATTAATTGTAATTTCAATACAAAAACATTTTGAGTTTAAAGTAATACACATGTACTATCAAAAGCAAAAGATAAGAATATTTTGCACAAACTGAATTAAATAGATACATTTTTAAGTATAAAACTATCGCGTTCTCGGAAACGGATTTTAACGGGCTTTCGTTATTATATTAATATCATATGTTTTCGGATGCAAGGATAACTTAACCGATGAGCGATTCAAATGGTTGGATCAATAATCAGCTATTTACTTTAAAAATAAACGGCCATGTATTTTCATCATATTTTGTATCAATATTTGTGTAGGTTAAATACCTGAGTTTAAATCATAACTATTTATATTGGACATACACATACAACCTACACTAATGAATAGTTTAATTTAATCTTTATAGATATTATTTATTTGCTGTCAAATCTCTATTTTTACTTTACCATTTGTGGCTACAAGTATACAGCATCATCAGGCCAGCTATTTATGTTAACTCTAACACTTATAAATACACAACAAACACTTCACATATATACTTTCGTACATTGGTCGTACACGTCACACAAATATACAATGTCAAAAAAATAATAATTTAACATTACTCTTAAGAGGTACCTCATTCTAGTGACATCTCTGAATCTTTATGATAAAACAGAGGGTGTTGACAAACTTCAGGGTATTCGTTCTAGGATAAAAAGAAGTTGAACTATCAGTAGAGCCATAGGCTTAGCTATTTAAATTGCCCACTGGTCCGTCCTAATGAGTTTTTCTTTAAATATTGGTGAAGTACTTATCAAGTCCCATATGGAATCATAGTCAATATTAATAACTGACTTATTTTAGTTTTATTTATGAACAAGTTTTAATTTAAAAAAATAAATAAATAAGTCACTGATCATTGTTAAAATACTCTTAGTACAGTACTAACTATATTGTATTTTTGGTATAGAGTTATATACTTTCCCCTACTAATTTAGGTTATTAAAATAGCATAACTAGTTTTAGATTTATCATTTATTAATATGTTTGTATACTGGTTGCTATTTATTACTTTGGCTCGCATTAAAATGCCAAATTGAAATGCCGTATTGAAATCTAGTGAAAATTCTTGTGTGCCTGTCTGTCTGTCGACACGATATATGCACTCATAGCGTCGTAGAAAACGGAGGTGCCAACATTTTCCTAATTTTATTGCGGAGAGTTAAAAAGCTTTTGAGCTTTCCAGCAGAGTCGTATAGCGTAGGTCAAAATTTGTAATTTGATGTTTTTGGGTCAAAATTACATCGGGTCGCATACATTTTTTTTAAAATACAGTGTGGGTTATCGTTTTATAAGTTTTTAGGTACGGGAAAACCGATTTTGACAGTTAAAAAGTCGTAGCGCATGTGGGTCACGTGACAAAAACGTCACATTTTTGAGTATTTACAAAAAAAAACACGAGAAAAAGTGTTCCATCTTTTCACCTTACTAATAAGCTGCTTCAAAAATTATTTAAAAAGATTGACCAACAAGAAAAGCTAAACGAAAGGGTACTAGACAGACTCACTAAACTAGAAAGTGGTTTTCGAAAATCAATTAATAACATGCCTTTAGTAGGGAAACAAAAATGATGGTGACGGAGACTTTGAGAATAGCAGACTAGAACTCAAACGGCCTCTTGAAACACAAACTTGGAAATATTTCTTGAAAGGCATAAAATTGATATATGCCTTATTTCGGAGACCTATTTCACTAAAGAATCTTATTTTAAAATAAAAGGCTACCATATATATAATACCTAGTAATAAATCGCGTGGTGGAACTGCTGTCATTATTAAGGAAAACATTAGTCATTATGAAGATATTAAATATGAGACAAATGAAATTCAAGCTACCTTAGTTAGAGTCAAAACTAAGTTCAAGGATGTGGCAGTAGTAGCGATATACTGCCCACCTAGACATATAATAAAAAATACCCAATTTGAAGCATTCTTTCAAGAGATAGGTAACCACTTTATTGTGGGCGGAGAGTTAAATGCCAAGCACACATATTGGGGTTCCAGGTTAATATAACCCAGAGGAAAAGAACTGTATGAGGCTGCGATAAGTTATCGGTGTGAATTTCAGTCAACGAGCACACCTACATACTGGCCGACTGTTAAGAAAATTCCAGACCTAATAGACTTCTTCATTTTGAAAGGAATTAAAAGTAATTACACAGACATTGAGGCAACTGAGGAACTTTCATCTGACCATACGCCCATCATACTTACTGTCAGTCAAACAGTTATAAGGAAACAAAAATCTTCCACTCTGGTAAACATTCATACCGACTGGAATGGATTTAAAAATGATTTGGATCGCAGAATCAATCTTAAAACGCCCCTTAAAACAGTAGAACAATTGGAAATTGAGCTTCAAAATCTAATTGCTAACATCCAATTATCGGCTTGGGAAAATACTCCAAAAGTCGAAGGGAAACCCAGAGGAATTAATTATCCTATCGAAATTCGGGAAAAAATAAAAGAAAAAAGAAAAGCAAGACGTAGGTGGAAAGAATCACGAACACCACTTTCCAAAAATGTGTTAAACCGGTTAGGTAAAGAATTGAAAAATATGATAATTGAAATAAAGAACGAAACCTTTAGTAATTTCATAGGTAATTTGTCATACGATAAATCCAGTGACTATTCCTTGTGGAAAGCAGCTAGATCCCTGAAGAGACCTATTACTCAATCTCCTCCTTTAAAGAAAGAAGATGGAACTTGGGCTAGAGATAGCAAAGAAAAGGTGGAATTATTTGCAGATTACTTGGAAGAAACTTTCTGTGCTCCTACAAGGCAGACTGCAGAGGAAAACCTAGATAAAATGATCAACCCAGATAAATCTAATATCAGACCTGCTACAGTGAAAGAAGTGATTCGAGTAATCAAAACGAAAGTTAATCAGAAAAAAGCTCCAGGTTATGACCTAATCACTGGTAAAGTTGTTAAAGAGCTTTCAAGGAAAGCTATTGTAAAACTAACATCCACTATAAACGCAGCAATAAGATTAACGGAAGGTGGCGTTCCTCATCAGTGGAAGGTGGCAGAAATAGTAATGATTCCGAAACCTGGAAAGCCAGCCACAGAAAAAACATCATATCATCCAATATCGTTACTGCCCGTAAAATCTAAGGTATTTGAAAGAATTATTTTGACAAGACTTATGACAGTATTTCAAGAAAAAATGATTATACCATTGCATCAGTTTGGATTTCGCCAAAAGCACTCGATAATAGATCAGGTGCACAGATTCTACAAGCACTGTAGAAAAGGCCTTGGAAGAAAAAAATATATGTTCGGCTTTATTTTTAGACGTTGCTCAAGCTTTTGATAAAGTTTGGCATGTTGGAATTAATGATAAATTAAAAGCTATACTTCCGCAAAAATTTAGTAAATTATTAAGTTCGTATTTAGCAGATAGACTTTTTAGAGTTCGGATGACTTCAGAATATTCAGAGTTAAGGAACATCAAAGCTGGAGTGCCTCAAGGTAGCGTACTTGGACCTATACTGTATTTGATCTATACTCATGATTTGTCTCAGGATGGTGACGTCTTGATTTTCACTTTTGCTGATGATACGGCTATCCTGGCTGTAGAGAAAGATGTAGGAGATGCAACAGATAAACTACAAAAGGTGGCTGACCATGTCACTGCTTGGACTAAAAAATGGCGTATCAAGATTAATGAGACAAAGTCAGTACATGTCAACTTTACAAATAGAAAATGTGATTACAAACCAGTATATATTGATCAAAATATAGTACCTCATGCCAACAGTGCAAAATATCTTGGAATGACCCTTGATGCTAAGCTACGTTAGAAGGAAGACGTCAAGAAGAAACGCGAACAACTGGGCATTCAATTAAAGAAAATGCATTGGCTGATTGGAAGAAAGTCAGAACTATCAGTACATAGCAAACTAGTGCTATACAAGCAAGTGCTAAAACCTGTATGGTTATATGGTATACAGCTTTGGGGCTGCACTAAGAAGTCTAACATCAAAATTATTCAGACCTTTCAAAATAAAGTATTAAGGGATTTAGTGAAAGCTCCTTGGTATGTCAATAATGACACTATTCAAAGGGACTTGAAGATCAAAACGGTAGAGGCCGAAATACAAAAGCAAGCTAAAAAACATGAGTCTCGACTCCATCAACACCAAAACGTTGAAGTACTTCAGCTGATTGACAACGCAGAGTTAGTGCGACGCCTTAAAAGACTGAAGCCTTTTGAGTTGGTTTAATGTTCACAGTTGTAGGTGTGGAGCTGTGAACAAAGGTATTGGACATTGGGAGATAACCTTATAAACTGTCACGATTGTTTGTTAGAAAATAAGCTGCTGGTTAGCTGATAAAGCTAGTTGTAGTGTATTCAATAAAATAATATATATAAAAAAAAATCTTTTCACCTTGTTTATTATTATATTGTTGTGTTTATTGGTCATTATAATAATTATCACATTACAACAGGCAATAGTGATGACATCAATTTTCGCATAAAATCCCAAAGCACTGTTATTTATTTTAATGAGTCCACTTTTTGTAATAACTGATTTCAACATTATACGAAAACCAAAACTAATAAAAGTTATTAAAACAAGTTTAAAATTTAAATAAGTAAAAAAGGCTAAATTCTTTACGTCTACGTCGATAGCTCTGGGTAGAGCTAAAAGAGAGTATATATCATTATCATATCAACTAATAAAAAAACTAAAAATTCAATTTTAAATTTTTTTGTATAATAATTCCATTGAAACAGTTGAGTTCAAAACACGTGTAGGTCCGCCTCCAGGCATCCGCAGTAAATAAATTTTATTTGAAATAAGTCTTTTATATTAATATCGACTATGATCCCATATGGGAATTGATAGGGACATTCTCCTCAATACATCACCCAAGGGAGTTTATAACGGCTACATACAAGTCAGGACGTTTATCTTTTTGCACAGTTCTCATTTCATCCATTGAATGTGAAATGATATCCTTTTAAACACTTGATTTTCCTACAACTGGTAAGAAACAGATTGGAACGTATTCTAAGAATCACTTAGAAAGAGCCAACATAAATTAATAAGTAAGGTAAACAAAGAATACCACCAATCTGGACAAGAGCATGTCAGACGTGCAAAAGTATGATTTCTTTCTGTTTTAGATTATGTTAAGGCTAACACTCAGATAAGATTAGCATTTACAAGTGAAAATATCGGAAATAAAATTAAACGTATAATAAATCGGAAAAAAATATGTTGGGGGAAAGTAACGAACAATAAAATCGAACGCTTATACTGCACTGCAAATCTCAGAGCAAAACTGAACAAAACAAAACAAAACAAAATTATCGATACCAAATATCGCAACGTCCCTACTAGTAAAGCGTAGTTCGAATTTTATCTCCCTAAGCCTAGTTTCTTCTGTTTGGCTGTTGTCTTCGAACGGCTCCCTTGTGTGTTCAAGTATTCCAGTTTTACAAAGGATCATAGATTAACGCGTTATAATGATTGCATTTGATTAAGTTTTACAATTTGGTTTATATTCCCGTAATAAAATGATCCTAGATATTTAATTTACATATTCTATAGTACTAATTTAAGAAACTAAGATAAAAATTATTTCAATAAAGGTTTAAATATATTAAATATATTTTAGTTAGTGAATGAAAGTTGGCCTATTTGGGATTAACGTGTATTTTTGGTGTTTGATTCAACCAAAATATACATTTAACGTATTTCTTCAAGGTATTTCTGTATTCGTATGACTATAAATAAAAGATCGGGCGCTCATTAAATAATAAAAAGCGTAATTAGAATTGAAAGATTTTTCAGCAGTCTCGAATAAAACTTGGAACAGAATTGATTGAAGAACAACTAGTTCACCTAACCATGAGCCATTCCTTGCCCAGGTCACTTTCCACAAGAATTAGAGAAATCCTGCTGAAAAACTGCCCAGCTCTTCAGGAAGTAGCAGCACTCTTGCAAATATTTACAGCTCGAGGAACGTATTACTCGAAAACGTTGCCACTCTTGCCTTAACACGAAAATAGGTTGTATGACTAGATACTCATGCAAACATTGTGGCCTATATTTATGTCTTGAACAATGTACCTTCATTTGTGTTGATGGATGTGATTCAGCCATCTCAGAACACGAAAACGACGATGAAGAATCTCTTGTTTGAAATGTTTTTTTTAGTTTTCAGATTTTTGATGTATTACGTACAGTACTTTTTATAACTATTTCCCATAATATTTTGTTGTTCGAGTTATTTTCGCAATGCTTAGATTTGTAAGTTAAAACTTAAGCTGATAATGTGGATCTCCTTTTAATTTCTTAGTTCCTTTCGGATCTCCTTTTAATTTCTTAGTTCCTTTCAAGTTTTTATTTTATCAAAATTCATGGAAATTGTAAATTTTTACAATTTGTGAATTATGTACACATTTACCTTACTTTTTTATAACTATTTTCCATAACATTTACTGTTCAAGTTATTTTCGCAATGCTTAGATTTGTAAGATAAAACATAAGCTGTTAGTGTGAATAGATATGTGATTTTTAGTTTCTTTCATGCGAGTTAACTTTTTCTTGAAAGTTTTTCTTGTACCAATATTTGTTAAATTGTAAATTTTTACAATTTGTGAATTATGTAAACATTACCCATGTTTTCTTTATATACGCTAAAGGAAATAAAAATGTAATAGTACTATTTTATTTGGTTTTGATATTGAAAAAAAAAAAAAAAATTGAAAGACAGCTCAAGTGCCAAAAAGCATTGTTATAAACAATAATATTATTGGAAAAGGTTATTTTATTACAAAGTTTAATAAAGGATCTTTGTTTGATAAAGTGCATCTCTCTTACCATCTTCCCAGATGAAATTATAAACAAATAATTCCTTCACGATCATTGATGTTCGATTAAGGATCTGAGAGATCCCGCGCCACCAATTAGTTGCATACAATCCCAAAGCACTGTTATTTATTTTAATGACTCTACTTTTTGTAATAACTGATTTCAACATTATACGAAAACCAAAAGTAATGAAAGTTATTAAAACAATTTTAAAATTTAAATAAGTAAAAAAGGCTAAATTCTCTACGTCTACGTCGATAGCTCTGGGTAATGCTAAAAGAGAATTATATCATTATAACAACTAATAAAAAAACTAAAAATTCAAATTAATAATTTTTTTGTATAATTAATAATTCCATTGAAACAGTTGAATTCAAAACACGTGTAGCTTCGCCTCCAGGCATCCACAGTAAATAAATTGAATTTGAAATAAGTCTTTTATATTAATATCGACTGTGATCCCATGTGGGAATTTATCGGGACATTCTCCTCAATACATCGCCCAAGGGAGTTTATAACGGATACATACAAGACGGGACGTTTATCTTTTTGTACAGTTCTCATTTCATCAATTGAATGTGAAATAATATCCTTTTAAACACTTGATTTTACTACAAATGATAAGAAACAGACTGGAACGTATTGTAAGAATTATTTAGAAAGAGCTAACATAAATTAATAAGTAAGGTAAACAAAGAATACTACCAATCTGGACAAGAGCATGTCAGATTTCTTTCTGTT
This sequence comes from Philaenus spumarius, assembly GCA_018207615.1. Taxonomy (NCBI): domain Eukaryota; kingdom Metazoa; phylum Arthropoda; class Insecta; order Hemiptera; family Aphrophoridae; genus Philaenus; species Philaenus spumarius. The sequence goes on from JAGFPH010001998.1 coordinate 83,382, forward strand.
TTAGATTATGTTAAGACTAACACTCAGATAAGATTAGCATTTACAAGTGAAAATATCGGAAATAAAATTAAACGTATAGTAAATCGGAAAAAAACATATGTTGGGGGAAGGTTATGTCCATAAAAGGGGCGCCACCAATGGAATGGTTAAGTAATCGTGCATTGTCACGTGAACCAAACGTATGTGCCAAATTGCAGCCCGATAGCTTCAGTGGATTGTAAAATTCCAGGACAAGTGAAGTTAAATAAAAGTTTTAAATTATTAATTTACATTCTGGTTATTGGGAAATATATATCTATCTATCTATCTATATAAAAGCGAAATGGCACTGATTCATTCATCAGCAGAACTAAAAATCTACTGAACCAAATGAGTTCAAATTTGGCATGCATGTTCAGTTGGACCTTAAGACGCACACTAAGAACGGATTTTGAAAACATCCCAAAGATACGCCCAATATTCGCGTTTTTCTAGCGATTTTTTGCGTTTTCTCAGCTTTTTCGAGAACTAATTGGCAGAAAATGTTGAAATTTGGTACTTAGGTTCGTTTAAGGCCTAAAAGTAGTCTGTTAAAAAATGTTTGAGATTCTCCCAAAATTACGCCAGAAATAGGCGTTTTTGCAGTTTTCCTTGCGTTTTCAATGCGTTTTTGATCATCCTCAAATTACGCCCGAACGGATTGGAATGAAATTTGGTATGTAGCTTCCTCTAGGGCCTTAGGCGCTCTCTAAGAAAGGGTATGACAAATTTCGAAATTTTAGGAGGGGTTTGGGGGGATCAAAGTTAGTAAAATCATAATTTCAGATCTTTTATTATTATGACAATAGTGCTTTTATTATTAAGATCGATATATATATAAGCCAAATACCACTCACTAACTGAACACTTCAAAAGATTACAATTACTTTAAAAAGACTGAAAATACTAACCACCACGGGCAACGCCGTACGTGTCAGCTAGTACAGTTATAAAGATTGCTCTATTCCAATTTCTACTTTCTGTTTGCATAAATCGTGTTAGTGGCAGATTTATAGGTTAGTGTGCAATTTTATTCTATTGATAGCCTACTACTAGGCTTGTTTACAATTTCATCCATCAATGTAGCTATCAACTGAACCTTTGGATTCAAAATATGTGGGCCAAATAGTGAGTACTTCTCTCAACTCATTTCAGCGGTTCAGCTGTGTGATCGAATATTTTTAATAGTAAATAACAGTTGAAATTTGATGTGACAGTGAATTTTAATAGGTATCTGGTTTTATTCCCGGTCGGACAAAACCGGGTATTTAATATGTTTCTAAAAAAAGGGGTTTTTCACAACAAGCAATTCTTTTTTAACCAACTAATAACTGGCGAGTTAAATCTGTTTTACCTAGATGACTGGTTTTATGGAGGGGGATGTGTCGAAGTTTTTCCCGCCTTTCGCCATCTTTTTTCATTTGGAATATCATATCGGTATTAAATTAACATTAAACAAACAAACAAAATTATAAATGAATTAATTATGAGAATAGTTATGTAAATAATTATAATAAATACAATTTGTTTCAAATATATTTTATTAAGCCAAATATAAATGAAAGGTGTATAAAATGATTTTGTTAATAATTTGTATGTGGAAAACAACATTTTGATACATATTACTATAAAGATAAATTACTTAGAATGAAAATGTGGTAAAATCTGAAAATTGATAAAAATATTAGATGTATCTTACCCGGAATAATAAAACAGAATACTTTCTCTAAACTGGATTCAAATATGAGGGTAATCCCAAAAGTAAGGTCTCTAAAGCATTGGAAACAGAGAGAAACTGTGGGCCACACTTTTGTGATTGTTGCTTCCCCCACTACCAAAGAAGAATGTGCGCGCCTGCCAGGGACACTCATTCTTGGCGAAGTTAACGCAGATTAAACCGCTAGAAATTTATCACTAACTGAAAAGTGTATGTAAGAGTTTTCAGTCGGACGTACTGAAATCATGACGGACAAAGAAGCGAGAGAGCACAACATTACAATAATTTCAAACGAGACAGTCTCAAAGATTGAGGAAACCATGCAAGAATAATGACGGATGACTGGATAATCTCTACGTTTTGGTTCCTGAGGTTTCCCAAATCATTATTCACAGGGTTTTAACGGAAAAAGGTAAAGTATCGGAAGATGTGCGCCAGATGAGTATCACAAATTTTAATGGGAGATCAAAAACTGCAAATAGTCGATGCTTCACACGTATCAATTTGCCGCTATGCAAATAAAAAGGCCTACTTTTTGGAGTTGATTGTCGCGCGGGACGAAACCTGGACGTTCCACTTTACATCTGACACAAAACAACAATCTCGGTAGTGGCGAAATTTCTCTTCGCCAAAGCATTCAATCGCCGTCTGCCGGTAAAGTCGTGGCTACTGAGTTTTGGGATCGGCTATTTTCAGTTGACTTTATGCCTGCTGGGATCACAATAAACGCTGACAGGTACTGTAAAATTGTGAAAAACTTAGACGGGCAATTCAGAACTGGGGAAAGGAATGTTGAGCAACAGCGTAAGCCTTCTTCACGAAACGCTTGCCCACACGTCGCCCGTCAAGCAGTCGCTCCCCTGCAACAGTTTAATGGAACATCACACACCCACCCTATAGTCTGGTCTTGGATCCCAGAACCCACAGTTAAAAGAACATTTGGCCGGAAGGCTATTCAACACCGACGACTATGAGAAAAATGAGATTCAACGCTTTCTTAAGGACATGGCGGAGAGCTGAAATGACAAGGGCGTACGAAAAACTGTCATAGAGTCTACAAAAACGGCGATTATGTAGAAAAATAGACAAATATCCAACCTTTATAATAATGTAAATATTATAGAAAATAAAAAGATTTTTGTAATACTAAAAAAATTTAAGGCCTGCATTTTGGGATTTCCCTCATAGTTAGATTTTAAAATAAAATTTGTAATGATGAAACTAATTTAAATTGAACGTATTCATTCGCAATGAATTCCACTTTGAGATTATGTATACACAAACTGTTTAACATGTTACATACATTACTGATTGGATACATCTAGATACGTATGTTAATTAATAAAACAGTCATGTAAAGTATATTATGATTGTTATCAAAGTTACAATAATAACATTGGAACGTATGTGTTTGTTTGGATTTAATCGTAAACGAAAAAAATGTAGGTATATTAATAATAGAACAAAGTGGAGTTTAATTAATGAAAGTGATCGGTTAGGTAAATATAAACACAGAGAGGTCTCACTGTTGAGTGAATGAGGTCTGTACCGGAGTGAATGATAGGTTCAAAGGTGATTTAATGGTAATAATTTAACCCAATTATTTGCAGCTCGTCAGATTTTCATATGCTTGTTACAAACTAAAAACTACTTATGTCGTATTAGGGATTCTGTAGTACAAAAAACAGCACGGTAGTGTTTAAGAACAGGTTTTGCATGGGCATTTCGTAACACTCTGGACACTTTCCTTGTGACACGTACTCGTATGTATGAATCGATTAGTTTTCCATATGTCCATTTTGCGTTTTTGTCTAAAAATTAAGATAACTTCAGAAGAGATTGAGCTATAATAACAAGATTTAGAGTTGTTTTCAGTTTTTCAGAAAGGCTTCATTTCAATGTTTAGATACTAAATATTAAAACAAAACGGGGTTTAACCTCAAAAACTTATAAGCGCTTTCATATTAAACATGATAATCGATAAAAAACTACAATAAACAGATAGTAAACAAATGTTTTCAAAAAGTACAAAAAACCTTCAGTTTAAAACTGTAGGCTATTTAGAAAATGGCCAATTGTAGCCGTAAAAATGTATATATATTATTTAATCACGTACCTATTTATAACATTAAAACCAATATTTTCTCCAATTTGCATAAAGATCTGTTGATGTTTACCCCACTTATTACATGATTAGTAAAAACAAAAATAAATCGATATTTTTTTTTTTTAAGTTAGGATGTATTTTTAATGTACACTAACAGAGTCTATTAAATTTTCCTTTTTTATTTTTATACTACTAATTGAGCTGCAGGTATTTAAAAAAAATAGTGTAGAGATGCACTCGTTATGCACACAAAATTCACTTTTCTTGCGAAGGCGCAGCTCGATTTTGATGAAATTTTCGGTTTGACTAATTTGTATGTATAAAAACAAAATAGTAAGAAAAATTCAACTTGGTGATTACTCATTTAAAAATGATAACATCCCTCCACTATTATTATTATGACTATGTTTCAAATGATCTGATAATGACAATCTGGTAGTCGATGATCTGTCAAAACTGGTAGTCGATTAAACTTATTCCAAATATTAATTGTGACGGACCAAAACAAGGTAATAAACTTTCAAATTAATATAGAATTCTGGTGATTAGACATTCAAAAATGTTGTAAAAGAATATGTTTTGTATTTGAATCAAGAAAAGTAAGAAATCCACTGAATAAAAACGTTGCTTTGTTAAATGTGTAAAATTGATTACATATTATGAGCTATATTTATATCAGACTGCAATGAATTATATAGTACAGAAAAAATAAATGCACCTTAAAGGGCATTACAATTACAACAATAAATTATCGCTTAGTTTAAAATTATATACGAAAATTACACATCTACAACATTTAAGCTTAAATAAGATCATTGTTACAAAAAATAAAAATTTTCAACCACTTTTCATACTGCTTAACCTGTAATTTCATATAATATTATAGAAGCTATCCATATCTGTTTAAAATGGTAGGAGAGCGGAAGTAAATAAACTGTGGTTGGCTGGCTTAAAAGCTAATGGAGTGTTGTTCTGAAATATTTCACAATAATATTTGCGTAAACAAAATGATAGAATTATAAAAATATAGTACATGGTGTTTTATTAAAGAAAAAAGTGGTGTTTTATTTCCAAATAATAAGTATTTTTAATTTTGTACTATTAATTTATTATTTACCGTAATATACAGTGGTAATAAAAACCTTTCATTACTTTGGGATATGATTCCTCATACAAAATGGAAGAAAAAAGTTCATATATGAAGGTATTTCCTAAAACTCTTAGTTTTCCGTCTGTCTGTCTGTATGTGTTTTTTTTTACTTAATACTTTATATATTAGGAACTTCTAAAGATCAACTTCAAACTTGGTACTTGTAACTTCTAATAAGGACCTATTTTGGCATAGAATATCAAGTTTATACTTTGTACCGTTTCAAAATGGTGGCCGTTTTAAATTTCTTAATCTCAATATCCCAAAATCCGTAAATTAAAAAAAGACTAAAATGTAGCAAAATTTTATCTCCTAAATAACGGTGCATACATTATTAAAAATCCATGACTATTAATTGACTTCTTTGCAATTTTATAGAAATGTGAATTTTGTGGTGATAGAAACATGAAATTTTGCCACTATCAGCACAAGCTGGTGTACATGATTCATTTTTATTTTTTGCTAATTATTGTGTAGAAGTGACCATAAACCATATATTTTTAGAAATTGAAATAAATTTGGAACAAAATGGCTATTTTGGTTTTGGTTTTTAGTATTATAAAATGTAGTTCTCACAGCCGATATCTAGAGCAAAAAAAGTTCTTATTGTGTTTCAAGGTCTTACATTTTTTTTACAAGTAGTATTCCATTTATTATTTTATTTGATTATAGTACAGTTCTTTAGGAATACATTGATATAAAATACATAGTGTTTACAAGGTTTTTACTATTTTTTTAAATAATTTTCAAAGTAACTTTGCAAAACGGCTAAAACATCGGACGGTAGGACACTCAGAAGGTTAACCTTACTTTACATTTAATGAATTAAATATACACAATAGGTGTATTACATAAAATCTAGGTAACTGCGCAGTTAGAATGATCAGAGCTGGCAAGGTGCGATAATTAAGTTAACTATCTGTGGAATAATCAGGAGAGTTAAGTAGATAATTTACTAACAGGATATTACGATTTGATAGGAACTTCCTTGTACTGCATTACTTGCACATTTAGGTAATATTGTACCGATATCAAGTTGTTTGACTAGAACGAACACCAAAAATACCAGTTTTAATGTTGTTTACTAGCTGTGTCATTCGGCTTCGTGATCGTTACAAATAAGTATACCCTTCCCTAGGATTTCCAGGAAATAATTAATTTCATGATATTGGAGTGTATTTAAAAAAATGAAAAATACACTGTAGGTTTCCCTACTTTAGTGTGAAGCGACACAGAATCTATAAACCTCTTTATAATCTCCGCCTTCATAATATATACTACCATTCTAAGTTTAAATGTTTTTATTTGATATAGTATAATTACGTAAACAAGGTGGTAAAATATTATTTTTTGAATGCAAGTTTGGTACCTTCTCTGTTTTGAATATTTTGCGATAAGTTTAAACATTTGGTCCACCATCTTTGATATAAATTTATATTTTTTATTGGAAAAATGGTCTTACGGTACATGATTCCACAATCCAATTTCAAAATAAAACCTATTGTAAATCGGTATCTCAACACTTTTTGAAGATATTATTTTTTGCTGTAAACCCACAATCATTTCTTTCTCTTTGTTTGCCCCGTACACACATGTTTAAGAGGAGTTTGGTGTCAATCGCGGTACCCGAGTCAAACAACGAAAATTAGTGTTTAACGTGAACATCTGAGTGATTATTATCGCCTGGAAATCGGAAGAGCATTTATATAATGCTAATAAATTAATTAAATAAATAGAGATACTAAATCACACACAGGTACAAAAATTAAACTTTATATAATATAATAAACGGTACCAGAAACTGGCTCATACTTTGTCACAAACATATTTAAATTATTAAACAGTGACTTATGCAGTGTGACTTCATAATTGTATTAAAAAAAATGAAGTAGTTACACGAGCTTTGAAAAAAGTGTGTGAAGGTAAGTTACCTGGAGAAGAACTCAGAGGAAGAAAAGGCTGTCCTTCATGGAAAATCGCAGAGGAGAATATAAAATATGTCTGCAAACATATCGAGTCGTTTCCCTCCTACTAGAGTCATTATACCAGGAAGAAAAATGAACACCTTGACACTCTGAATATTAGAAAAATGTATTCGTTGTATGTAGGAAAATGTCAGGAAGAAAAGAAATAGCCGGTTAAGTAGCATTTTTATAGATATGTTTTCAACATACAATTTAATCTCCACTTTTACATACCAAAAAAAGACACTTGCAAAAAATGTGACAAATAAAAATAAGCAATCCTGAATTGAGTAGTGATGAGTTATCTCAACTAAACAATGATCAAGAACTCCATTTACGTTGATCTAGCAAGGGAATGCATGAAAACGGATGAGGAAAACGTTAAAAAAAACCGGACAGTTTTGCAGTGTAGATTTACAAAAAGCATTGCCAATTCCAGTCTTATCTGTTTCAGATGCATATTATAATCGAAATATGTATTGCTACAACTTTGGAGTTCACGACCTTAAATAAATAAAATGGAGTATTTTATTTATGGAACGAAACTATTGCCTCCAGAGGCTCTAAAGAAGTTTCATCTTGTGTCTAAAACTACATGCTCCAAACAAGAAACATGTCATATTTTGCAACGATACTTGTACCGGTCAAAACCGAAACGTTAAAATGGCTTTAGCACTAATAAGATTTTACAAAGCAATAAATCAGACATCGACGTAATCGATCAAAA
>JAGFPH010001998.1:116064-146204 GCA_018207615.1 Philaenus spumarius
AGGGCAGCCCCTAAGCCGCTCTCTGAAGCATCCACTTGCAGCATAAACGTTTCTTCAAAATCTAGGCACGCCAAAACCGGGCTCTTCGTTAACTGATCTTTTTGCTCGTCCATGGCGTCTTGGTGCGTTTTCGTCCAATCCCAGCGCGCATCCTTTTTCAATAAACTGGTGAGAGGTCTGGAAATTTTTGAAAAATTTTCTACGAAACGGCGATACCAAGAAGCCAACCCCAAGAAGCTCCGATACGCTCGAACATTCGAAGGTGGCGGGAAATTCACAATAGCCTTGATCTTCTCGGGATCGGTTTGGATTCCTAGGCCAGTCGGTAGGGGTCAATTTAGATCAAAAGTTCCAGTAATTTACAATATGGCTGATTTTTTTTATAATTACATTAAAGTATGTCGATTAACATAAAAAAAGTTTACCAGTCTATCGATTTCCTAAAGTCGAAAAAAAATCGATTATCTTTTTTCCGATTATCCTTAATATTTCGAGCTGGGATAAAGATAGAGAAAAATAAAAAATACCACCGTGTAGGGGAGGTATTTTTCAACAAAAAAGGTCATATGTATTTATTTCGTCCGAGTAATGGTTTGTCTGGAAAAAAATCGATAATGCAGGTATGTATTTTTTAGCAGGGGAAAACACTAAAATGGGACATCTTATTCATATATGAAGCTTTGGCTCATTCTAAATTGGCCGAATTTTAATATATCGAATTGAAACTTGGTATAGGAGTTAAAATATATATTTTAAACATTTATGCTGAGTCTCAGCTAGTTATCTTGAAAATGACCTGATCTAGGAGTCGATTTCGATTATCGATTTTAGGAGTACCGGACCCACCAATTTATTTTAAACAGCTCTACATACTTTGAGGTACTTATAAAAAAAATCAGCCGTATTGCAAATTACTGGTAGTTGTAACCTATACCGACTGGGCTATCCTTGTTGGTTGACGACATGGCCTAAATATTTTAACTCCGTTCTACAGAAGTGGCACTTGTCTGGGTTGAGTTGTAGGTTGGCCGATCTTAGTCGATCAAAAACGGTTTTTAATGTCTCCAGGGGTTCCTGAAAGGTGGCACTGACTATAATCAAATCATCTAAATAAGCTAAAGCCCGCGGTTCCATTTCCGGGCCGATGAGGGTATCCAATAATCTTTGAAACGTAGCAGGAACAGAATGAAGCCCAAACGGCGTCACTTTGAACTGGTATAAGCCTTTGCCCGGCACGGTGAACCCGGTGATTTTTCTACTATCGATGGATAGTGGTACTTGCCAGTATCCTTGTTTTAAATCTAAGGTGGTGATGTACCGAGCTTCTCGCAGCTTATCAAGAATGGCGTTGATTTGTGGCAACGGGTATGCATCCTTCTCGGTCACCTGGTTTACCCTTTGGAAATCGATGCAGAAGCGGTATAGTCCCGTTGATTTCTTTATCAATACTATCGGCGAGCTCCATGCGCTGCTAGAGGGTTCTATTATGTCGTCCTCCAGCATCCGGTCGACCTCTTCATTAATTATCTGTTGCATGGCGGGGTTTCGGGGGTAGTAGCGTTGCTTCCGAGGTTCGTCCACGGTGAGCTTAATTTTGTGCTCGACTATCGTCGTCTTGGCCGTAATCTCTTCAAACTTAACTAGTTCCTCCATTAAAAATTCATCTAATCGTTTGGTCTCGAATGGTGTTAATGTTTGTATGTTGCCTATCTCATGTTGTGCCGCTGTTGGGTCGGTGTTTGTAGGTACAAAAGGAGTGAATTTTTCTGCTAAAGTAACTAGACCCAAAGCCTGTATCACGTTCATGCCCAAGACAATAGGGGTCGTCAATGAGGACAGGTGTGCTGCCACTAAGGTAAGTTTCGTATTTCCAATGAGACAAGGGAAGCTAAAACTATGTTGCACTTGGACTTTCGTGTTGTTGGCCATGTTTACCGATAGTATAACTGGGTCTCAGGTGATTCCCTCTTTATCTAGCGACTCGGCCACCTGATCACTCACTAATGACCCCATTGCGCCTGTATCAACCGGGGCGGGGTACGTGACGCCCTGGAAAGTCACCCCGATATAGGGCCGGGTATCTCCCTTTTCACTCTGGGTACTACTACCGCTGCAGCGTGTTTTTATCTCCTTTAGTCAACTGCCCCATTCCTCCGAAGTTGTAGCCTTCGCCATGTGAGGCACGTGGGTCCTATTTGCTCCGGGTTGCCCTTGGAAACTGTTCAACCTACAGTTGCAGCTTGTGGTACGAATACCCTCACGTTTGCAATAGTAACACTGGATCTGTTTGGGTCGAGTACAATCTCTAAAATAATGCCCCTCCTTCTCACAATTCCAACAGACTAGTCTCCTGGGTTCCGTTTCATTACCTCTTTGGGTTTCCGAGACCCTTCCGTGGGGACGCTGTGACTTTACCTCCTTGTTATTTCTGGCCGCCTTAGCTTGGTACGCTTTGGGAGAAGCGGTCGCCGTACCGTTCGCAGGGTTAGGTAAATTTGCTCGATTCTCCCACTTCGGTTGAGGTCAAAGTTGAATTTTCGTGGCTTCGTGTCCCGCTGGCCGGGATTCGATAAAGTGTATCGTTGGTCCATACGCATCTCGGGTACGCTTTCCTCTCGGATGGTATGCAGTTTCTGGCACTAAAGCCTGGACTGGACTAGGGGGTGGTCTGAAAGTGCATCTTTCTCTTAGATAGGTTTCATACTCTTCAGATAGTTGCAGGAGTTCGGGTAGGGATAGGAAATCTCGTCGTCGGATGTATATTGTGTAATTGGGCACCATATTCGCATATATCCGTTCAAGTTTCGCTTCTTGGGAGTATCCGCCTCTTCTACGAATCAGGGTACTCAGTGCAACTACGTATGCTCGAAAGGGTTCCGCGTGCCCTTGGGTACGGTTTCATATTTCGTCGTCCAAGCTATGTCTATAGCCTGGGGGTAAATATTGAATCTCAAAAGCGTTGAGAAACTCCTCAAACGTAGTCCATAACTCCCGGTTAGTTCGATACCAAAGAAGTGCATTTCCCTTCAGCAACTCCGGTAGGGCCTGAAGTAAACCCCTGCCGGCCAGACCGTAAGCTTCGCGTAATTCATGTAGTCTTTCTAAGAACGATATTGCATCTCTCTCGCCGTCAAAACGTAGGTTCCATTTTCGCACTACGTTACAAACATGGGCTGAGTCGAAGACAGCCACGGAAGGTATGGACCGAAGATCTCCGCTTACTGTGGTCGTCTGGGGTACGCTGCCGGTTAAGGACGAGTCCGTGGTAGCCCTAGGTGGTGGAAGGTTAACAATCGCTCTTCTCTGCAGAGCAGCTACCTGGAGTCGGACCGTCTTCGCATCCGCGTCTAGGGGCAGTCCTAACAATTCCCGCACGTCTATATCTTCTTTCTCTCGTCTTCGAGAGGTTTCCGTTACCATCGGATCCGAAAATTTAGTCGTAGTCCTGCCTGTGGTATCTTTGGTAGTCTCCACGGTTTCCGTTATTAACGGGCCTCCCGTGACGACATTGGGTTTTATTTGCGACCCTCTTCCGACAATTTTTTCCCTTCCTGACTTTATAGCTTCAGCCAGTAGTGCACGTAACTCTTCACTTCGACCCTCCATTGGTAGTCCATACTGTCTTAATTCGTCTTGTAATTGGGTTTTCTTTAAATGGTAAATCCATCCTGTCCTCTTGTCAGGATCTGAAACCTGAGGAGACGGTGGGGGATCAGTGGTTGACGTAGAACGCTGAGAAGTGGGTGGTAAGTTCTCACTACCCACGCCATCTCCGTTTATTATGTGAAAAGTTCCGGTGATGAACAGAAAGAGTTTAACAAATGAAGTTTGGAATAGCATGTTAACGAAATCGGGTCCAACTTTATTTGATTCTCTCTGTTAACGTAACAATCGTTCGTTTATCCGTTCTGATAGTATTTTTCTATATATATTTTTTTTAAACGTTCGTCTTCAAGTCTTCGCCTTGAAGTCCCAGTTCGGGCGCCAAAATTTGTGGCGGGTTTTTCGCGGCAGCGTTGCCGCGCTATAACAGTCACCGTGGGTTGTGCCGGAAATTACTCTAATCGGACTGGGTTTCGTTCCAGGGGTCCGGCAAACTAGAATTTCGGGAAAGGTTTCTGGCTCAGATTTGTTGGGCGTTCAGGAGCGAAACAAAAGTTTTACACTCTACCCTTCATAGCTCATCACTGCCAAAAGCTCCTTTCCGGGATAGGCAGGAGGAAAAATATCTTCCCTTATAGCTACCCTTCTTGGTCGTGATAAGACGCGGCAAAGAGGACCGGACTGGTGAATAACTCCCGATTACCGCGTTTCAACAAGACGAGGGTGGCTGAATATTCTCCTGCTAGGAACGGGTGGCTGAATATTCTCCAGCAAGGGTTCGGTTAGCTGAATATTCTCCAGCACGGATCGAGGCTGAATATTCTCCAGCACGGAACGGGTAACGGGGATTAAGTTACAACTAGAAATATGCTATTGACTTAATCCCGAATTCCATATGGAACTCCAGAGAACTACGTAACTACTAACAAGCTTATTATAATTTACTCTAAAAGTTAATACAATCTTACTTTACTATATTAGTATTTAAGTATTATTCTACAGGTACGATCTTACAGGTTAGTATACAGTAACACGGTCCTAGTTCCTTAATATAACTTAGAGGTACCTTATCGTAAAGAATTCTAAGGTTCTGAGGAACGTGTGCCTGAATATTCTCCAGCTAGGACGGGTAGCTGAATATTCTCCAGCTAGGAACGGGTAAGCTGAATATCCTCCAGCGGGGATCGAGGTGGCTGAATATTCTCCAGCACGGAACGGGTAGCTGAATTTTCTCCAGCGAGGATCCGGGGGGCTGAATATTCTCCACCTAGGAACTGGTAAGTTGAATATCCTCCAGCGGGGATCGAGGTGGCTGAATATTCTCCAGCACGGATCGGGTGGCTGAATATTCTCCAGCTAGGAACGGGAGCTGAATATTCTCCAGCTAGGAACGGTGAGCTGGATATTCTCCAGCTAGAAACGGTGAGCTGAATATTCTCCAGCGAGGAACGGGTAGCTGAATATTCTCCAGCTAGGAATGGGTAGGCTGACTTGCAGTCGAATGAATGATCCTATCGATAGGAAATCTCGAAGTCGAATGCCTCGAGAGCTGAACTCCGGCGCCTTATATAGTCCCCGAGCAGACGTGCTCGGGCTTGTGTAAGCAAACAAACGATAAGAACGGTACACAAACTTTGCCCCATAGGTTTGTCTGATCTAATCCAAATACTCCTCGAGCGGACGGGTTCGGGCTTGCGTAAACAAACAAAATATAAAACGGTACACAAACTTTGCCCCCATAGTGTCTGGGGTGGTCCAATTCAAATATATCTAGATTTAACTAGATTTATCTAGATTTAACTAGTTTATCCGGGCGGGAATTACGAAAGATATTCTATGCTGCGCTCGTGGAATTGTTAAAGTAATAAAATTTGGGGGGGTCGAAAATTAACCCGTTACACCGTATCAAATTAAAGGTATCGAGTCAAGGAACGAGGGAAAAATATAAGTTTTTTTTATAAAATTAAAAACTAATGGGCTTTTGGGGTCCCAAATAAGAAATACATGAGAATTTAAAAACATCTGCTTTGTTTACATTAAAACATTTGGTATGAAATAAATAAATTTTAAACATAAAACAGCTGTTCTGTAGTTTACATTAAAACATCTTTTGATATTAAATAAATAAATTAAAAACATAAAACAGCTGCTCTGTAAAATAATATGACAGTTAATGTAAATTATATTTTCAAATAAAATCTGATGAAATAAAAAAATAATAACCTATACAAGATACACGTTGGCACACACATAGAAGTGAAACCTTACAAGTGTGATTTTTGGAAGGTTGTATGGCTGTTCTATTAACTTTTCATACATTAATTATAATTTTCTTAATATTTTGCGTAAATTCTATCATGTAAAACTGATAAACTGGGGGAAGACCAGCAAGACGTGGAAGAGCTTTCAGAAATGTAGCGGACAGACGTAATGCAGATCGGCGAGTAAGGCGGGTTACACACTGAAGTGGCGTGGTGTATTGACAGAATATATTATTATACACATTCTGTGAAAAAATCATCAAGATACGATAAATTTTAATTACTTTATTTATAAATTATTATTATTAAATTTTGAGTACCTATCGAAAACGTATATACTTTGCAAACAAAATGTAAAATAAATTTTTAAAATATACATATCTTTTGATCTTTAAATTCGATTTTAAATATTAAAAAAGATTGGATTCACAATAAAATTCTCTACAGCTTATTACATTCACAACAAAATACTTGCAGTAATTAAAATAAAGGTCAAATAATACAAAATAAAGAAAATATTGTTCACCATTTGTCGAATTTGAAATAGTAATTTTTATAGGCCTAATCAGTAAAAGTATTAAAATGTGTTTGGTATCTGATTTTTTTATATTATTATTATAGATATGTTTTCTATATGTGGTTCAAATTTGATTAAAATCTGTTAAATATTATTAAATTTATTCAATTTTTACTGAAGACACGAACAAACACATTTTCACCGAATAAAGATATCGGAAAGTAATTTTTATAGGCCTAATTAGTAAAGGTATTAAAATTTGTTCAATCCGATTTTCTTATATTGTTATTATAGATATGTTTTCTATACGTGGTTCAAATTTTATTAAAATTTGTTAAATACTATTCAATTTATTCAATTTTTACTGAAGACACGAACAAACATATTTTCACCAAATAAAGATATCGGAACGTAATTTTTATAGGCCTAATTAGTAAAGGTATTAAAATTTGTTCAATCCGATTTTCTTATAATATTATTATAGATATTTTTTCTATATGTAGTTCAAATTTTATTAAAATCTGTTAAATATTATTAAATGTATTCAATGTTTACTGAAGATATGAAAAACAATGTTTCACCTAATAAAGATATCGGAAAGTCATTTTTATAGGTCTAATCAGTAAAGGTATTAAAATTTGTTGTAACAATCTGATTTTTTTATATTATTATTATAGATATGTGTTCTATATGATGTTCAAATTTTATTAAAATTTTTAAATATTATTAAATTTATTCAATTTTTATTGAAGACATGAACAAACAATTTTTCACCAAATAAAGATATTGGAAAGTAATTTTTATAGGCCTAATCAGTAAAAGTATTAAAATGTGTTCAATCCGATTTTCTTATATTATTATTATAGATATGTTTTCTATATGTGGTTTAAATTTTATTAAAATTTGTTAAATACTATTCAATTTATTCAATTTTTACTGAAGACACGAACAAACATATTTTCACCGAATAAAGATATCGGAAAGTAATGTTTATAGGCCTAATTAGTAAAGGTATTAAAATTTGTTCAATCCGATTTTCTTATAATATTATTATAGATATGTTTTCTATATGTGGTTAAAATTTTATTAAAATCTGTTAAATATTATTAAATTTATTCAATTTTTACTGAAGACATGAACAAACAATTTTTCACCAAATAAAGATATCGGAAAGTAATTTTTATAGGCCTAATCACTAGAGGTATTAAAATTTGTTGTAACAATCTGATTTTTTAATATTATTATTATAGGTATGTTTTCTATATGTTTTTCATATTTTATTGAACTCGATTAAATATTTCTAAAGTTATTCAATTTAGAACCTGTGGAACACAAATCAGCCCTGAATTAAACACTGACGAAACAAAAAAAAAACAATCCTGCCACATTGCCATATGCTATTAATTCTTGATGAATGATCAAAGTTCCGAGAACCTGTTCAAATTTACCAATGCGTCTGTGCCGAACTACCAGATCCACAAGAATTTCCTACACTTCATAATATTGGCGTAAGGAATATGATACACGGACCATGTGGTCAACGCAATTTTAAATAAAAAACAATTGTTGCACTAAGAAATACCCAAAAGAGTTTCTAGAGGAAACTATAGAAAATAACAATGGATACCCCAATGGAAAAAATAATGGAATAGTTGCATTTTGTTCAGGTAGGGCCGTGGATTTTGCTTATTCAACTTGTGGATGGATGTTAAGTCAGGTCAGACGGTAAAATCTTCTGGTGCCAAACTTCAGATCCCCGATGAGTCGGCAGTAGATCACCAAGTGCAAAGCGTCCTGAGGTAGGCCACAGTGACACAGCCCCGACTCCCTTAGAGCAAATGACCTCAACTTGTCCGCAAAGAAGACGTGTCCAATTGGACATGTCGGAGGGCCATCCTCTTCTTAATAGAAGGAAACCACCATCTGGTGACATGTCCCTTCACCGACACGGACCATCTTGCTTGCCAAATTTTGAGTCCCTCCTCGAGCACATAATCCTCAACTGTCCGGATGTAATGTCTGTGGTATAGGGTGTGATCAGCTAATTTGATATCACGGCACCTTTTCCAGGAAAACATCGTGCCTCTTTCCCAGACCTTGAGATCTGCGGACATGACCCCAGCTACCACCGGGATCGCATCCAAGGACACGGTTCTTTATGCCCCTGTGATAAAAATCAGAGCAATTCTCTGCGCACGAAGAAGAACCCTTGCATTCGCCACTCGCTCCAGGGACCCGTACCAAGCACCTGCTGCATATGTCACTATTGCCTCAAACAATCCTTTATATATTGTTTGGAGGGACCTCCAGGATAGGCCGTATTCCCTATGTACGAGCCTCCTGATCTTAAAGAAAATTGCCTTGTCTTCCTGCTAACCTCCCTGATGTGCATGCTAAAACGCTTGCCCCTCTCAAGGACAACGCCCAAATAGGTTCAAGTTGTCCACCATCTCTACTCTCTCGTGTCCTAGCCGCACAATACGGTCTCTCCCAACAAGTCTACCCTTCGCAAGAAGGAGCTCAGTTTTAGGAACCGCTATCTTTAAGTAAACTCCGTCGAACCTCAGTAGCCTTATCGTCTAAACTCCTGCGGTGACCTGGCTGGAATAGTCACCACCATGTCGTTTGCACATACAGTTATTTCACAACCAGCTGGCAGGTCAGGGGACCCAGAATGGAGCCTTGCTGACATCTTCTGGTGACCTCTCTGCGAATTTCCCCAACTCTGAACTGCACCATGGCCTCCCTATCACTGCAATAAGCAGCCACCACTAGATAGAGATTCCTTGGACAGCCCCACAGCAAAAGCTGATTGAGTATCGCAGACCACCAAGCATGGTCAAAAGTCCCTTGAATGTCTGTTGCGAGAACGCCGCAGTATTTTTGCTCCGTTCCCAGGACAATATCCCGAACTCGACAGATTGCGTCCTCAGTCGATCTCCCACTCCGGAAACCGTACAGGCGGTTTGAGAGGTACCCCTCCTCTTCCACGAACCGTGTTAATCGTGGCCACCAGTACTTTTTCAAGCCATTTTGAAACAACGGGCAACTGCGCTATGGGCCTATAAGACTTTAATAGGTCCCTCGGCTTGTCAAACCCTTTCGGCAGGAGTCTCAGCAAGGCCACCTTCCACTTTCGGAGGAACACACCCTCCCTGAGATACGCATTGAATAGCCTCACCATGAAACCACCTAGGACTCTCCAAAGGTTCAGCCAGAACTCTAAAGGAATTCCATCCACGCCTGGAACTTTCCCCAATTTCATACCCTCAAGGGCGGACAACACCTCGTCCACGGAGAACTCTTCAACATCCTCTCCCAACGGTAAGGATGCTGTCGCTCTTTGAGTTTTTTCCCTGACTGATTTATCGAGGAAATTGTCCTCTTCGGGGTTGTCCCGAGGCACGAGGGTATCCAGGAGCACATTTGCTGTGTTCTGTGACCCCTCGGTATGAACTCCGTTAATCTTAACCGTGGACAGAATATCCCCTGTCCTAACCCCTTGCCCACAGCCAGTTTCGTCACAAAATTCCAAGGATCTGCGGAGTTTGCCCGAACAAAGTCTCCCCAGGATTTTTTCTTTTCCTTTCTAATGGAGAGGTCAAGTGCGTTCCGTGCCCTACAGACCACCTCAACCGCATCCCTGAGAGCGTCTGCGCCCCTCCGTTCCTCCTCAAGCTAGTTACTTTCCTTCTCGCTTTATTGTAGGCCTTTTAGCCTTTTGGACCGTGAGGCCTTACCACCTCACCTGATTCCTGTTACAACTTTGACCCATTCTTTGCATTGGGTCGCTCTGTGTAATTTCGTCCTTTTCAAAGGCACCCAGAGTTCTCAGCATTACATGCACTCCTCCGTCCTTTCCATCGAGGGTTCCCTGCCACTCGACAGCGGAGCCATACAAGGCCTCCCAGTCCGCCTTTCTCCAATTTCGAGAATAACGGCGTTCCCCTTGGGGCTGGTGTACAGAACCTGACGGTCTCCACTCAAATGTGATCAACCTATGGTCGCTAAGTGATAATTCCTCATGAACTTCCCAGTCATAGATTTTAGAGGACGCGCCAATAGTTGCCACGTCTATGTTAGATTCAGTCTTGCGGTTATAAAACGTACAGGGCTGACCCGCCACATTGATTATATCCAAATTCAACCCAGCAAAGAGCTCCTCCAGTATCTCCCCCCCTTACATTAGCATGTCCACCGTGCCACAGCTGAGACCTCGAGTTTGTATTTATGCCACAGAGACAATATTTTTGCCAGGACATTCCATGATTCCAGACAATGTCCTCTAAGGCCTCTACATACTCATCTAACGGCTACGAATACTGACAGTAAAGGGACATCAGAATGATCTTGTGAGCCCCATACTCACCTCGAGGGTAACCACGTGAGTCGAGCAGAACTGCGAGAGCATTGTGACATCAAGAGTGTCGTTTAAAATGATCGCTGCGGACCAGATTTGATCGCCTCTTCCGCAGACGATCCGTGCTTTTACTGGAAATCATCTCACGTTAGACATCACAACGTAAGGCTCTTTGACTAGGATAACATCCAAGCCCCTCTCGTCCGCCACACGCCTCAAGTAGTCCGCCGCCGCCCGTGCTCCCCTGTCCAGGTTGATTTGACCAATCCTAAGAGTGTTCAAATCAGCCGTCATAGTCGATTTTGCGAACCACCGCCTCCAACGCCTTCTTATAAGACTGGCAGGCGTTGTCGGAGCCAGAATGCTTATGCTCCAATTTATTCTCCCTACAGCTGACGCACACCGGAGAGCTATTTAACTTAGTGTAATCCTTTGGCTTGTGGCCGTTCTTACCACAGTGGCGACAAACCTCTCCATTGGCCTTGCAATGTGCCGCTATATGGCCCAGTTGCTGACACTGGAAACACCTTGTTACCGTGACAAAATCCGTCACTCTTCTTAAACTCCTCTACCGGTACCTCCGGGAAGTTATGTGTACGGATCTCATCAACATGGGTCTCCTGTTCAAAAGTTCGCTCAACACCATATAAGATCATTCTAGGGCGACGTCCTCTGCTTTCCTGGACTGCCATGCCTTTTTCGGCAAACTCCTTGTTCCTTGGAAGCTTCGTCCCCTAGAATGACCACCACCTCACCTGGGCCCCTAGCAACTACATTTATTATCTTTAGGCCATCACGAGACGGGTTGAAAATACCCTGGAGTTTCCCTTTAACTCCATTCCCTCCCGACTCACCCCTTATAATTACTTTCTCGGCTGAACTCCCACTCGGTTAACCACTGGGACCCTGGTATTAATGGCGTCCGCAAAGGATTTTATGCCTTCCGGTGCACCTCGCTGCGGGACCACCACTTCCCGCTGTTTCCTCAAGGAGCTGACCCTTCAGGCGTGCAATCTCCTTATTCTTAATGTTAACCACCCCCATAACCCTACAGAACTGACGGTTGATCCTTCCACCCATTGCTTTAGAGAGCTTGCTCCCAGAGACCAAGTCAAAGAGCAACCCTGTGATGTTATCAATAGTCTCCTCGGGTGTTAAGCCCTCGGGTTCCTCGTCATTACACATTTCCTCAAGGGCCTTGGGACATTTTTGCTTTTTCCTCTTACTTAAGTCGCTTGAATCGTCGTCAACACCAGCTAAATGACTCTGGGTCCTCTTCCTCTGGGAACTCAGCACCTCCGGTTCCACCCTGGAGTTAGAGGACGCTTCCCCAAACGATCCTCTTTTCGGTGTTTCCACCTTAGGTGGACCACCACAAGGGGGAGATCTAGCCGTCGACATAGCTCAGATGAAAAGTTAAATATATAAAATGAAACTAAAATAAAATACCGCCATGTACTAAGGCTCCTCACCCAGAAAAATCCGGGAAATAACCTCTATACGCCGACTCTAGTCTAGAGATTAAAATTTGTGTTAACGTCAATAAGTAAATAGCAAAAATACAATAAATTTCTAAATGAAGCCAATTTAATCCAGCTATATTCAAGATCTACAGTCAGAGGTTAGAGATAGAATAATGTGTATACCAGCTGAATAATTAACCCAGTCTTCTTAGACGTTTTACTTACTGGGTTAAGTTGGCAAAAATCTACGCTGTCCCTAGGGGAAGGTGCTATCTGCCGTCACAGATCTTCGTCACGTTGCCCAGGCTTCGGCTCGTGGAGCCTGCACCTCCCTTACAAGTTTTTAAAAATAGAGGGGGCACCTCATTCTATCGGGTGGGACTTGATTTACGGGTAGCTTCGACCTGTCTCTCTATGAACTTGCAACAGCGAACAATCGAATTAATACGCTTTAGTGTACAGTATATAAAAAGCAATGTCAAACACAGTGATAAATCACAAAAGCACAAGTCACAATATAAACTGTAAGGGTCGAGGCTTAGAAGTTTGGCCAATTCTTAAACCCCTCACTTTCCCTTTTGTTTATTCTTTATATTTCGGGTTTAAATCACCATAGAATTTTTCCTTTAATTTCTCCTTGTTCCTGGAGAAGTTCTCTATCACTTAGTTTCGCATTTTTCTTCAATCCGTAAACTTTTTTAATTAGGCAAATTTTGAATAATAATTTTGTGTTTGTAAGACTGCTGAGTAGGCGTTCCCTACACTTTGACCGCTGTAATCTTGGCGACAGTTAGTCTGGCTGTATTATACATGTTCCTTTTGGCCTATGAATTTTGTTACAGTTTTTTTACTTAACTCCTTTAACTTTGGTTCCTGCTTCCAGATTTCTTCTTAGATGGATTCATTGTTCTCTGTTCTTCATTCTGATGCTGTACGAACTCGAATTGAATCTATACGCCAACTCGTTTGCGCTTTTCCGCGATTTCTTTCGCGGCTTTTCCGGTTTATGGCTCCTTTTATTAGCCTCACTTTATTGGCTAAACCTTCTTACGCACTTTGCCGTTTTCCGTTTTTTTATGTTTATTTCCGCAGTTATCGTCTTTTTCAGTGTAACACTTTTTCTTTAATTATGTTAACCCCCTTTTAACTTAAAATTTCACTTTATCTATTTCTCTTTAGTTTTAACATCCTTGTTACTTTATTAACTTTAACTTTCATTCAACTTGTTCTATTCATGACTAAATTACGATATTTTATACATTTACGAAAAAAATTACAAAATCTTTTTCTACTTCTTATATAGGCCTAAAGTTGAACTTTTTCCTCTCGTTACTAAACATTTTTGTTTCTTGAGCTAATAACTTTGTAAGTTTTACATCAATCATTTCTTTACTGGCATATATAAATTCTTTGAACCTTTCTCTACAAAAAAGCTACTGAACACATTTGGATTGGTTTATAATTACTATATTTGGCGAATTTTTGAAAATATGCTTGCACACGCACCGAAATGGCTTGACTTCGGAAAAACGTTAGCATTAACACTTCTAGTGTTAATTGTGGGGAGGGGCGGCAATTTTGGGGGGCCCATAGGCGCAAAATGTGTAGATCCGGCCCTGCTTGTACACCCCTATATCTTTATCTATATATCTCTTAGTTGGATCGCCGATAATCATGGTCTACCCTTGATAAGCTTTTATCGATTGTAACACAAGCTTTCCTTTCTTTTTTTATTGTAACACAAGCCAGAATCTGGTTGCACTTTTACTTTTCTACCAGTCGCAAAGACGAGTAATAATTATCAAAATATTACTCAACCATGTTCCCCAAACCAAATGTAAAAAACTCATCTGGAACTTGCTTATGACTTTTACCTTTATACACCTCAAAATTAGAGATACAGGGTGTCCCCGAACTCTCTGGACCCCTTTTGTGGATACGGTCCTGGGATCCAGACAAACATATTTCACAATATAAACATATGTCTACGGTGCTTATTTTTTCGTCTGTCTGTCTGTATGTGTTTTTTACAAAATACTTAAACATTTTATAAGTAGAAAAGATAATGAGCTCAAACTTTGTATACCTATTTGTTGCGTAACCTTTTATCACTGTACGAAAAATTAGAACATTGTTTTAAATATTTTCAAAATGGCGGCTGTTTATAACTTTTAATATAAAATATCTCAAAAACCGCTAACTTTACAAAAAATGTACAACAGACAAAAAGTTTACTTTTTTAATGGCAAACAGAATGGGTTTTTTTTATTTTGTCTATAGCTTAAAGGATAACAGAGATATTGACAAAAAAAGGGAAAATGTATTTCTTGGTAGTTGTCAACAATAACCAATATTACTATATAAACAAAATATTTTAAAGTTATGATGAGCTAAACTAATAAGTTATTTGTATAATGTTTCGAGCACTTTCTAAGCTTATTCCACTAGCAAAAAATAATAAAAATTTTCATATATTCATCGGTCTGGAAATGCTTCGTTAGAGAGAGCTGGCGAAAGATTTCACCCATGTTTCAGATTACTCACAGAAACGAATCAATATTGAAATATGTAGTTCGTTAATTAAGGTGACAAATTTAATTTAATTTACGTAAAATTAGCAAATAAATTTAATAAGGTCCCAGTTCTGTAACTGCAGTAATTGTTGCGATATTTGACCCAAAACGCAAAATTCGGTCTTAATAAACAGCTAATCTTTTATTTGTAATCATGGTCACATTGTTGTTATTTCTCATTCGATTTTCTTAGTTAGGCTACAGTTACATTTGTACTTAAAAGGTGGTTATTTTATAATTCAGTAATTTATTTTTAAAGATTTGAGATCTGTGAGTAATCTGAAACACGGGTGAAATCTTTCGCCAGCTCTATCTAACGAAGCATTTCCAGACCTATGAATATAGGGTGGACCAGCTAACGTGTGACAGTAGCTAACTTTTAAAATACGATTCGGACAAAAATGTTTAAAGAGAACATCTACCCTTAATTTTGGATACCTTTTAGACTGTGTATAAAATTTTTCATCATCCGCCATTTTGAATCCAAAATGGCGGCCAACTTCATTTTTTTAAACCCCCCATTTGTATGACGTTTTTGGATTTTATGGGAAATTTTAAGACTTTTTGTTCTTTAAATTTTTTGATAAATCTAACAGTTCTCCTGTAAATTTTTTTGTCTCTTGTAAATTTTTTGTAAAGTTAGCGGTTTTTGAGATATTTGATATTAAAAATTATAAACAGCAGCCATTTTGAAAATATTTAAATTAATGTTCTAATTTTTCGTACAGTGATAAAAGATTACGCAACAAACAGGTATACAAAGTTTGAGCTCAATATCTTTTCTACTTACAAAAATTTTAAGTATTTGGAAAAAAACACATATAGACAGACAGACGAAAAAATGAGCACCGTAGACCCATGTTTACATTGTGAAATACGTTTGTCTGGATCCCAGGAACATATCCACAAAAGGGGTCCAGAGAGTTCGGGGACACCCTGTATATGACCTCTCTAGTCTGCCATACACCACAATTTGAAACCGCGTTTGATAGGCTTCATAGGGTCATAATGTTTTAGAACTTAGCGTCCTTTGAACAATGTTACTGATTCATCAACTGACACTTATGATAATATAAACTTTATAAACTGACCGTTTATGGTGTCAGTTAAAGGTATCAGTTTATATAATTTATCCAAAAAACCTTTAGGCGTCAATATGTTACCATTTACATGTAAAAAAATTAAAGTATTTTCAAACTCATAGTATCTGACCAAGATCAGGGCTTGTGGACCAGTAGTCCTTCCACGAAGGTTACTAAATAACCCATATGAAAATTATTCCCAAAAAAACGTACATGTCATTTGAATCAATATTTTATTTTGTTGGACAGCATACAGATTACTTTGCTAGACAGTTTGGAGAATAGCTGGTATAGCCGTGGGTATCCCTGCTGGTATCTCCATTATTAAATCATTCTGAGCAGTCTTGACAACAAATGATGGATGGAAACCTCAGAATAAAATATCGAAGTAAAATGTTCGTGCTTAATGTACTGAAGAATGCAATATACAGCACAGGACTTAATGTCAAGGTTCAGTGAAGCATTGCTTCGTTTACTTTGTTGCCATTAAACTTTATAGCTAAATATTGCTTGAAGCTATTTACTAACAATTTTTAAAAAAAGTATCATTTTTGTTTCAATCAATAATGCTGTTGCAGTTTTGTGATACAGGGTATGCATCGAAGAGAATGCCTGAAAGGCCCAATCAAGTTCAATCGTATGGCAAAATACCGTATAATATTTAACGCCAAAACATTGCATGCATATATAACTCCATGGACGGTTCAGATACGGATTGTAAATATGCGATACTCCTGAGTTCGTGTAACGCCAAGAGTTTATTGCATTTCCACTCTTCCCCTCGAGATAAATTATATTTACGGGTCGTGCTAAACTGGAAAATAAGGTCGGATGTGCATTCCTTCTTTATGAGTACATACTAGGTGGTCTTTTTAAGTGTGCCACCATTTTGATCTCTAAAACTATACAAATTAGGGCAATTTAAAATTTTTTGAAATAACAAATTACAAAATTAATAATACTATTTTACTGGCCGATGCGAACCAATACAAAATTGACTACAGCCATTTAAATAAATTTGTATTGTAAAAATGTGTACTTTTTATCAGGGCTATAGAATACAAGGGCTGGACCACTCCTTTGATGTTGACGCTCGCCGACTGTCCCAAACTTCCCCTTGCCCCCCTCCTATGTGACGTCACTCTGGTACCATGACACGCCGCGTAAGCACGGTTCGCCTTAGCTCTCACGTGTTATTTGATATAACTTTGCAGACGATAATTCTTTAAAAAATTATGCAATACACACAATCGCCTAAATTATATGTTTACCAAGTTTGATGAATATTGAGTAATTATTTTGTTCAGTACAAGTGTTTAAAGAAGATATATAATTCCGCGAGATTTTCCGCCTTTTGACGCATATTTAAAGTTAATTTTCTCGGAGAGTTATACCACAAATTTCTTGAAAAATGTATACAATGCACAAAATCACCTAAGTTATTTGTTTATCGAGTTTGGTTAATATTGAGCAATGATTTTTTTCAGTACAAGTGTTTAAAGGAAGTATTTAATTCCACGAGATTTTCGCCTTAGGGCGCATATTCTAGGCTAATTTTCTCCAGGAGGCATTCCATGCATTTCTTTAAAAATTATACAATACACACAATCACCTAAATTATATGTTTAGCAAGTTTGGTGAATATTGAGCAATTATTTTGCTCAGTACACGTTTTTAAAGAAGGTATATAATTCCGCAAGATTTTCGCCTTTTGACGCATATTCAATGCTAATTTTCTCGAAAAGGCATTCCATGAATTTCTTTAAAAAATTACACAATATACACAATCACTTAAAATATATGTTTAGCAAGGTATGTATTTATTTAATGTTACGTTGCAGACGAGATTACTTTATGAAATATTACTAAAATTATCAAGTAATATTGTCTGCAGTGTTACTTGAATATTCTAAGAAACACTTTTACCAACAAAGTACATTAGATCAAACATTTTCAGAATGATGTGATGTAAATAAATAAATATATAATATATAAATAATAATAAAATTTAAACTTAGAGCACCGGTAATTATTGATAACTCAAAATTTAAAAACAACAAATTTTAAGTAATCAGCTTCAAATTAAAATAACCATTAAAAAATATTATTTATTTAATGTAAAAGTTGCAAGCGAGATTAATTTATGTTGAAAAGTTACCAAGGTTCTCAAGTAATTTCTTCTGCAGCTATAAAGTTAAAATGTTTTAAAAAAATCTTTACTAGCAAAATGCACTTAAAATTGTCAGAATAATTAGATATAAATAAATATATAATATACAAATAATTATAATCAAATTTAAACCTAGAGTAATAAAATTATTGATGACAAAAATAAATAAATAAAACATAATTTTAAGTTAAACTTCTAGATTAAATTAAATTGCACAGTGTCAATTTTAATTTAAATAGTTCAATTGTTTAAATTCAACTATTAAATTAAGTATTCCCTAAGGCATAGAGAAGGAAAATTTCTATAAAGCAGTTTTATAATTTTTTTATATTTTATCTCAGCAGTAATTATTATGTTATGTGCATATCTGCATATAAGCTACTCATTATTCATAAGTATTTATAACTTTTATGTGTTTTATTTTATAAGTATTACACATGTTTTATTAAACTGCAGTATGACATTCAAGTTTTGGTGGTTTATTGTAATAAATACAATTATTTTCAATAATGTGACACATTTTGTTCAATTTCGTATTTAGTTTTCAGAATGTTTCAGAGAATCAAATTAAAAGTATGCTAACATTAGTACACTACAACGGTTTATTACCTACAAATTAGTTTTATTGTAACTCTGTCTTCTTCTTACATCTTTAGACTAATTGCTTACAGTCTACTTATTGCTTTGTGTAGTGTCAATACTAAAATTAAAGAAGAGCGCTTCATAAAAATGTTACAGGTTTGCTAAGAAATTGAAATTATTGTAGCAAAGAATACTTATGTGAAGCGGTGGGAATGGAGCAAGAGGTACCACCGTGACGTCATCACAGTGGCAGCACGGGAACGCTTTCCTTGGCGGACTGGTCTAGCCCTTGTATTCTATAGCCCTGACTTTTTATAGTGTGGCTTGATAAAATATGTCATTTTAAAAATCTTTTAAATCGGGATTATTTTTTTACCTCCTGCCACCAACTTGTTGAGTGTTCATAAAAAATACGAAGACTAAAAAGTCTTACAATGATGTATAAAATCCATAAAAGGAATAAACAAATTAGCTTCCATAATACATTTTAGTAGTTAGTCACCATATTGGATACAGTGGTAATTTAAAATTTTGTTATAAATGTTAGTTTTTGTTGCCCACGTCAATTAAAGTGAAGTCCCCCATTTAAACTTTACTGCTTAAATACATAATGGTGGCATACTTAAAAAGATCATGCGATGACTGAAAGTCAAAGTGTTGTAAGTGACAAATTCATATTTTTTCAGTAGGGAGTAAAAACTGTTCTATAAAAATATCTTATGTTGTAACTTATTGCGGTTTGGTTCCAAAATTAATTTTTACGTTATAAATCTAATTCTGAGTGAAAATAAAGTTTAAAATATTAATTTAAGTAAATTATGGCCCTTACAACATTCTGGTTATCCATTTTTATATGTGTTTGGCCAATACAACTGCTCCAAAAACCTATTAGTTGTAATGGCTGTTCTTACAACATTTTACCTTACACTTTTAGATTTGAATGGTATTTACAACATTATAATTTTTCACCTTTAATGGTTTTGTAAACACTTTTAGTACTCATTAGTACTAACTTTGCTAATAAGTACATGGCTGAATAAGTATAAAACTCACTTTGAATCATAATACAAATTACCAGATGTTTTTTTGTTAAATAATTAGCACACCTACATTTTCTATACAAATTTGCCAATTCAGCTGATCAGGTAGCTAAACAATAATAAAAACACAAAGCATTATAGTAAAAAAAAGAATTTAATTAGAGTCTTATTAAAAAAAAGAAATAAGTAGATATTCTAAATACAAAAAACAAGTAGCCTACAAACAAAACAATAAATAAAGTATGCACACTAGAATAATTGTTTAGTTGTTAACAAAAATAAATAAGTATACTTCATAAAAAACTAGTACAAAAAGAACAATAAGTGAAGTCACTAGTATGTAGACCTACACTAGCTTAGTTTTTAAGTATGCTTAAGTATGTTTTAAGTAAAAAAAAATAAGTATGCTAAATAAAAAACAAGTACAATAGGTCAATAAGTGAAGTCACTAGTATGTACACCAGCCTAATATTTAACAATTCAAAACATTTTACGCAAAGTAATACAATTTTTAAGTCCAGTTAAGAAAGAAGTAGGCCTAGACTAAATGAAAAACAAGTACAAAAGAAGAATAGGTTAATAATTGAAGTCACTAGTATGTACACTAGCCTAATATTTAACAATTCAAAACATTTTACAAAAAATAATAACAATTTTTTAAGTCCAGTTAAGAAATAAGTAGGCCTAGACTAAATGAAAAACAAGTATAAAAGAACAATAGGTCAATAAGTGAAGTCACTCGTATGTATACTAGCCTAATTTTTAACAATACAAAACATTTTAATCATAATTGAAACAAGTTAAACAATAGAAATGTTTTAAAAGTAAAATTATGCCAATACAATTAAACTAAGGCAGAACTGTTAAGCACCGATATCTTCAGTTTCTAGAACGTCAGTTTCTGTGAGTGTGCCTTTGACTTTATTACTATATGGAATTGATGCATATTTTTTATGATATCTTTCTGGGATGACACCTTTTCTGCACAAATCATTCAAATCTTTATATGTCAAAGCCGATATTGGAAGTCTTTCGGTGTATAACTGTTTAGGTAAATCATCTTTGAAGTGGTTTCTTTTATTTGGCAACGACAATAATACAGACTCTTCTTCTGGTTCGCAGGAATATTTCAAATGTATTTCGGTTACATCTTTTTGAAAACAACAACTCCTGACATGAGTAAAAAGTATTTTTAAGCCACTGTTATCATAGATTTTTTACTGGAATAATATGTATTCGATGTTGTTTTCCAGTCAAGAAAATCTGTGTGTTCAAGCACAATGACATTGTAAGGCTTTGGGTTCACTCTTGAATTACCAATAAGTGTTGACCATTCGCTCGATGCCCAAACATGTCTCTTTTTTGTAAAATTTTCTATGGTAGCATGAACCGAGTCAACCGGCATGTATGTATGACTAGGAAGAATAAAAGTTATTGTAATTGTAGACACGTTGGAACAAGTTTGTAGAAACAAATAAATCATTGATAACATTTGTTTGTTACGGTTTTGACCTGGACAGCTATCACAGTATAGTGCCACTTCTTTCACATCACCTCTACAGTCAACTGAGCATAGATATTTATAAATAATTGTGGATATTTCATTTGCCCCACGATGACCATCGGATTCACCCAAAATATAACAAAAGCCTTCCTTTGTTTTACTTTCATAAATTGTAAGATTATACACAGTATACTTTCTGGAATAATATAGCAGCATACTTTCCCTTTTTGGTGTGTTGAGAACTTTTTGAAGATCAAAGCTAGCACAAACATAGCTGTGGTCATTGGCTGCTCTTCTTTGAGCTCTATCAAAG
Source organism: Philaenus spumarius (assembly GCA_018207615.1). Taxonomy (NCBI): domain Eukaryota; kingdom Metazoa; phylum Arthropoda; class Insecta; order Hemiptera; family Aphrophoridae; genus Philaenus; species Philaenus spumarius. The sequence goes on from JAGFPH010001998.1 coordinate 137,533, forward strand.
GCTATTTTAGCTGAATATTTTAATTTTAAGTGGTTGGTGTACTGACTACTTTCTTCTTCAGACAAATTATCAACGCCCTTAAGCTTATTTTTTCACAAAGAGCACACTTGTCTTTTTTTGGTAGGCCTACATGAAAAGTGATATTAAAATCATTGTTGAAAATATTACGAAATACACGCTCATCTACATGTAATTCTTTGCTTACACTTAATTTGTAAATCCTATACAAATTAGTAATGTTTAGTAAGTCGGCATTAAGATATTTTCTGGATGAATCTCGCCGACAATAATGAGATGGTACAGCTGGCAAATTTTTAATAAATTGATATACCGCATTTCTTTTTACATTAGCTGTTTTATTACCAGGACTGTGCTTGCCCCGTTTGTCTTATTTTGTAGTATTTGTCGCTGAAGCATTTTGTTGAGATATATTAAGCGTGTTTATCAGAAATTGTAAACAAATTTGTCTTTTTTCTCCATAAATTGTAATGGAATACGCACAGGTCTTTGACCGACGACTTTCACCTGCAGTTCTTCTTCCTTTACTATGCCATCTTCTACGCAGGAAAGTAACCAGTTCTTTTTTTCTTCGTAAGAGTACATACTCCAATAATTTTCAAAAATCTTTTGGCGATCTATTAAAAAATGTATTTCTGCATTTACCTTCTACACACGGATTTGACTTCATTTTCTTATTTTTGCCAAACCTAGTATTGTATTTCTTTGAGAGACTTGCATTTTCTTTTACGTAGGCCATCGTCTCCAACAATTTCTTCATGAACATTAACTGCATTTTGAATTTCCTGGGTATCTTTATCTTTTGCAGCATCCGTATCAAAACATGTTGAAAATGAATTAGTATTTTCTTCTTCTGCTGGAACACCTACTCTGTCATCCGACAAATTTATATTAGGAGGTTTCAAAGTGTAATATAAAATTTCATTTGTATTAACATTTTCTTTCTCCGATTGAAAAAATTCACTGTTATCGAGAAAATTTACATTTGAATTGTCATGATTTAGTATTTGAATTACAATTTCATGACTCATATTTTCTGGTTCATCTAAAATAATAAAGTCATTTATGCCACTGATATTAACAGAACTATAACTAGGTCTAACATTATTTACACTCTTTTCACCACACAATGTGTCATTATTTGAACAATCAACATAAGTATTTTTGTTTTTCTCGTCAAACTTCATGCTACATAATGTAATAAAACTGTTTAAATTGCTTGTACTAAGTTCTTCGATTGCATTAAGCTCATTTACACACATTTTGTTGCTCATACTGTTAGGAGCTACATCTCTTTCAACTGTGACATCCAGTTCTACAAGTTCTTTTTGTTTTGCGTTTAATTACATTTTCAGCCATGTTTAATATTCTTTGAGTCCGTTCAGACATTTTGAAAAGCTGTAAAACACAAAACAAAAACAATAAAATCAAGCTAAAAATCCCTTACTTAAAGTTACTATTTGTTAGAAAATTTAGTGTGCATGAACTTGTTCAATCAATAATAATTTATTATTCAGGTTATAGAATTCTAGTTACATAACCTAAAAATAAATTAGGCCTATAGCCTATGAGTTATTTAATACATTTCACAGTATTAAAAGTAAATATGAATAAAGCTTGTGCTTACCTAAAGATTCCAATTAACGATTCTTCTGGATATTATTTATTTTATTTTTGAAAATAACAAGAAGACTTAAAGAAAGTTGACAAATGCTTACAAAAAAAAAAAAAAAAAAACACAAAGCCAGTAACTTTTAACTGTCTCTTACAACAATTTTCTGTCAGCTGATTTGAATGGATAAATTATTGTATATGGCTGCTTACAACAATTTGCTTTACAGGTTGCTACCAATACAACATTCTGGCTTTCAGTGATTTTATTTTTTGGTGAATACAACAAACATTTTATCAAATTTTAAGCTTTATTATGCATATAATGCTTAAAAAATGTTGCCAGCTTGTAGAAATGATTATCAACTTATGAGAACGAATAAAAACAACATTTTGGTGAAAATGGCGCTTACAACAATTTGCCTTTCAACCACACGGTATGCATGTACGGATTGCATTCAGCTATTATATACTGCATTGTACTATATTCTGTATACTATTTTCAGGATTGTATATACTGCACAACTATATGCACAATATTCAAGGCTTTAAGTACTTTTTTATTTTCGTCAGAACGTCTTCTGTTATGTTCCGTCTCTAAGTACACCTTACAATCTAGCCAGGATATATTTTCCAAAAATCCTTAGTAAAAGATTCTTTGTTCTCTCCATTGAATCCAGCTATAGGGTTTTGGGTGACATTGTTAGAGCCCAGGTCACTCTGGAATAAGTTGAAATATTAGGGCAGATATTACAGCTAAGGAACTCATACGTTTACCACAAGTAATTCCGTCCTACTTTGTATCTACATTAATTAAAACAGGCTTTGCTTCGATAGTGAGAGAATTAATGGATTGCAACTAATGGTAATAAATTAAGAAACGTGAAAGACACTGTTTGGATATAGACGGTTATTTCCCCTCTACAAGTCATTCCATAAATAAATAAATTATGGACAGGTATCTTGGATAAATGTACTCAAATAACATTTTAAAATATTTTAAACTGGTTAGAGTCAACGGAAAGGAATTGTTTGAACGAAAACACGATTGTTTCATTAGTGCTGTTCAGGAATGTTGTATTTTGAGTCACTTTTAAAAATGCATCATTCTGGGCTTCTCGTTTATTTTGAATGATCAGATCTCCATTTAAATTTGCAACTATTTGCATACCCTTTAAATGTAATACTTTCTTAGCATGCACACACTGCACAGTTCCTCTACCGGGATGTAATGTCTTGTTTATATATGCAAGATTTCAGAAGCTAAAAATTACTGTTTATGAAGATCTCTTTGGAGTTTGAATTCCAATCCCTTGGAAAGCCTCTGCAGACCTTGGAAGCCCCAAGCAGACCTTTTCTAGAAGTGTTTTTCAATGATATTTGTAATTTAGTCGATTGTGGAGTGCTTCTAAATTCAAAATGATGAATTGGAATTAAATTTATTTTTTGTATGACTAATTCAACTTTTGAATAATAGTTTTTCCAATACTTTCGACCTAATGGGTTTTACATTTGGACAAGAATTTGGCTGTAATAATCTTAAAGGAGCTTAACTAAAAAAATGTTACAGATTCAACTTTATACTAAAGCAGCAAGTGCCCAGTCTTGCAAGCATAACTTCTCTAACTGTTAATTATTATATATTTCTTTAGTTTGGTCCTTCTCGTAACTTCTAGTCGTAGTTGTTAAGACGATAAATTCGGAGCGTATCTCCATTATTACTGATCGTCGCACATTAAAATAATTCGATCAGACAGCTAAACCGCTGTCGTGAATTTCCAAATTACGTTTATATGTTTTAGGGTTTCTAATGCTTATTTTGAAATTGGTCTCCTCACAAAGGCGCTGAATAGCTGCTTTCGGTATCTAAATTTATGTAATTAATTGTAAGGGCATTATATAAGTGCGCTCTGATTTACAGGAGATGATAACCAGGTTTAAACAACAATCGCCTTATATTAGAAGTACAAGCGATGTTATAATTACAGTGGTTTCGGTAGAGTTATATACCATCATCAAAGTGCAAACAATACACACATACATATAATGCGTTACAGACATTACAGAATGTTTCTATAATCCGCTGAGATAATTCAGGAGATATTTTACATGGATCAAAATAAAGGAAAAGTTACTGTAACCATGACAGTAAACCATGACGCTTCTTTTACCAGCTATTCGCTATTTTGTTGTAACTAAATAATTTATATCTCTATCGGCCTAACTAATCGAATTGAAATTTTGCACGAAATTATATTGTTAAAAAATTCGTTTCTCTTGCTCTGGTGGTTTTAACTTTTGTCTTGATTTTATTTTATCATTAAAGTTGTTGACTTTCATTATTGCTCTTTGTCTTTGGGTGTTATAATTGAATTAGTGGTTTTGAAAAGAGCATAAGTCCACAAACCCTAACTTTTAGACAAAAAAAAATGTTTTGCAAAAATAATTTCTACATTTGAGATGTAATTGTTTTTCTAGTTACTTATTGTAAAAATACATATTGTACCAAATTGCTGCTGGAGTTTTTTAATGTCATTCCTGAAGAAAAATATCTTGTTCTGTTTTAGTCTCAAAATCATAAAATGTTTTTATAATTGTAATTTTGTCTGTTTCACTGAACTTGCTAAAACACTTCCCCTTGCACATGGAAAGAAATCACAATAAATAAATTTAACAGATAGATCAAATTTTGACTAAGTTAAACAATAAAAACGTTTTTCATTATAACATCAATGCAAACGTATTTGATACATTACCCTAAGTTTGACTAGATTAATTATGATATATTTTTTTAAACTTGTATCCTACTTCTGTTGTTAGCCCATATTAAGGAATTAAGTACCGTAGTCTAGGCCTAACTTTTAACAGATCTAGGACACATACTTTTTATACTAGTTCTTGTTCATACCAATTTTTTATAACAGAATAGCTCCCAGCTGGAGTTATTATAGCCTAGTTTAAGCGGAGTATTTTAGTGATTTAATTAACCACTCTGTTAGCTATTATAAAAGTTGTACAGCTTTTTTACATGTTTAAGATAAAATAATAAAGTATGATTAGAATATATGTACCTATATTTATTTGGAGTGTTTACACAGAGTTTGAAAGCCGTACGCCGGGGACTGTCGGGTGGAGGCAATCACGAACAACACGAAAAGAGAATTACTCCAGACGACAGTCGTCGATTTTAAACAAACAGGGGTTTGATGAGTGTTTCACAGTACACGACAGATGTAATTGTTGACCCACGTTCCATGAAATCAACGTGATATATATATATATATCATACTGTTTGTTGACACGCAAACAAAAACATTCAGCCATTGCATTATGTCATGTTTTTGGTAATTTTAAAAGGCGATAGTAAGTTTATTTTGATTTGTTGGGGAGATAAATGTGGAGCAAACGATATGATGTAAAACTAAGTCAATACAAACATGACTTGATTTATAACTATGTATTTGCTATATTGAATCTCCTTACAAAGACGAGTTTACTGGAGCGTTTCCGACGTATAAAAGCGTACAATATTTGCTGAAATGACCAGTCCTAACACCGAGTTAAGGCTACGTAATCCCTCACGTTACAGATGGTGCACCCTACTTAAAAATAAGACACATGCTTTAGTTCAAACCATTCCTTCCTTTCTCTTACGATTTTAAGATGATGTACGTATAGCTTAAAAAACTTAAATATTGAATTTGGTTAGACTTTATCTATAGTTAATTTTAACAACAGTTTTAAGTATGCCTTCAAGAGTCCACTAATTTAAAACTTTGGAGATAAAGTTGGAAACTGCTCTGGTGGTTTTAACTTTTTGCTTAGTTTTATATCTTTGATTTTGTGTAGACTAGTAGGTTTTATTAAGAAGGGTTTTTATTGCAATTCAAATTTCACAAAACATATTTATCAACTTGAATAAAATCTTAAAACTCATAGTATGATTTATATAAAGTATTTATTTTATTTTGGTATTACATTTTGTATTTAGTATTAAAGGTTTTCTTTTATTAATGTTCTATTTTATATTAAGTATCTACAGATTTTAGATTCATTGATTATTTTTAATTGTTGTTATGTTAGGTTTTGTTTTATTTTGTATATTAAGTTTAGGAGCATTTTGCATACCATACAAGACGATAATAACCATTTAAACAAAAAATATCAATGAAGTTTTTGTTTTCTGTTGTTGGTTATTTTATTTATGACATGTTTTTGACCATTTATAATAGGCGATATAAAGATAATTTTCACTAAACGTTATATTTTGAATGTGTCCCAATCTATCCCTGTTCGAAATATGGACTGTTAGGGTTAATAGTGTAGGATTAGGAATTATTTAATAATCATATGTAATAAAGAGTAGTTTAAGATTTATAAGTCCCAAGGCGAGAACACAGAATATAGAACATAGGTGGGTAAGGCTGTCAAATATTGTGCAAGTGCTGACAGAAGCTAGGCATACTTTAGAGACCTAGTTATGTCAACTCAGTACACTATAAAAGGGTTCTACTGACCTAGATACGGTTCCAGATAGTTTTGGAAGACGGCCGGGAGCCCTGTTGGTGGAACAGGGCAGTGTTTTGGGAAAGATATAAGTTGTAGACCGAAGCCTCTAAGTGTTCGGCAGATCCACCTGAAACATACTTGGGGAGTACTGGTAGAAGGTAGGCAAACAGACTGTCTAATATTCATATTTAAAGAACTGTGTTTTGGTCATTGTCAAAGTAGAAGCCTATTAGCATTACGTAACATAGCTATTGTGAGTGTTTCGTCTTGGGATATAATTAACAGTAATTATAGAATTAGTAGATGTTGTTATTTAATATAAAGTCAGTTAAGGTTGTTATTTAATGTAAAGTCAGTTAGGTATTGTACTTTATTAATTATCAAGATAGTGTCATTCTACCACTGAACCACTGGAATATAAAATATAAGAATTGCAAGGTATATGAATTGGTTGAATTCTATTATTATAATCCCTGAACCTTAGTGATCCGTCATTTAGAACCCTGGGCAGTTGGAATATATTTTTTTAGGAGTGAAAATATATTATTTTCTCTTTCTAAATGAACAATTAAGCAGCAACAACAATTATATCCTAATATTCCCTAATATTAACAATAATAATACAAAAATTTAATCCTAATATTCAAAGTTCAATGTCTGATGTTGACGACGTGATGTTGATAAAATTCCGCTGTAGAACTTGAGTCGCCCCTGCACATCTCCGTCCGCCGCTACAGCCTTGTCTGCCGCTTCCACCGTGGTCGTGCCGCTCTCCCCAGAGCATTGCTGTCGCCAGTAGAACATATCGTATTACAGTCGTCCATCCTAGAACATACTTGTTTTCCATTATTATTTGAACACATAGTTATTCGCCTCGTTGCTCTCCTCTAACTATTGCTGGCTAGAACTAAGCAAACGTCATGTTTTAATATTCATAATGCAAAACTAGGGGAAAAGCCATATTATACTGTAGGTTACTCGTGAAACCGCTATGCTATTGTGGTTGTTTTGCCTTAAAATACAACATAAAAAATGTCCATGCTAAAACTAAAAAGGTCTAAAAAAAATCAAAGAGGTCTATAATATCTATAACTATTGCTCTAGAACTCATTGTTTGTTCACCGGAATGCTATACTTTTTCATTCGCGCTACATGTGCCACACCTGGCTTCAACCGCCCATAGTTATGTGTCTTCAACTCATAATTTACTCACGATTATCACTCTCCACGTCCTCACATATTCAATAACGTCCGCTGTTATTGTTTGCCAGTTGTACTTCTTCTTAAATGTTGAGAGTGTCGCCTATCAGGACCTAATAAAAGGTGCCCCCATCTTGTACTTTCCAGGTGATTCATTTTAAATCTGTAAAAAACTTTAAAATAGCATTTAGTAAGTCGGGTTATAATGATACATTAGAGAATATATTAGAAAAACTGTTATGTAACTGTCAAATAAATTATAACCTGTTATTATTTAGTCATGCTATGGACCTTAAGCAGATTTCATACTGACACAATCAGTTTGATACAATTGGTTGCATACAACAAATTGAACACAACTAGTTTTATGTTTTGTTTTCAGATTTGTAATTGGCCAATCAGTTGTTGAAATTCATGAATAATTTTACTAATCAATTCGACTTCTATAATTAATTTACGATACAAACAAACAAAAAAACGCAATGACTGACCGGAACGCCGATTTGTCTCCAACTGGTTACAACATACTGGTAGGTTGGCTTTTGTACGTCTAAGTGGTGTAAAAGCTTCCTTGCATCCTTATGATGCAACTGGTTTTATGAATAGTTGGCAACCAGATGAAAGAGTTTAGTTACTCCAGCTGTATTAATCAACTTAAATATATATTTAAAATATCTAAACGCATTATAAATAACTAAATCAATCGATTTAAAACATTCCAAGTTCCCCATTCCGCAACCAGTCAAACTCAATAAATTGAGAATTGAAGTTAGAACACGAATTCAATTTGACGTCAACTTATGAAACGTCTGCCAGTTTAACTAAAAAAGAAATTGAGCTTAGTGATTTATATCTATTTCCAACTGCTTATGATGCTAAACATATAATATGTTTGAACCATGTTTTAATTCTCTCTTCCCCTATATAATAACAAAATCTAACTGGCAGTGTCGCTAGAACTATCAAAACTAATTTCGAAAGCTTTCTGACAATGTTGACAAGTCTAACAACACTGATGACGAAAGCTGACAGTATTGCCCGATCTGTCAAAATCAATCACGAAAGCTAACTTACAGTGTTGCTAGAGCTATCAAAACTAATCTCGAAAACTTTCTGAAAATGTCGTCAGGTCTAACAACACTTATGACGAATGCTGACAGTATTGCCCGATCTGTCAAAATCAATCACGAAAGCTAAGTTACAGTGTTGCTAGAGCTATCAAAACTAATTTCGAAAGCTTTCTGACAATCTTATCATGTCTAACAACACTTATGACGAATGCTGATTGTATTGCCCGATCTGTCAAAATCAATCACGAAAGCTAACTTACAGTG
>JAGFPH010001998.1:147809-179741 GCA_018207615.1 Philaenus spumarius
CTGTCAAAATCAATCATGAAAGCTAACTTACAGTGTTGCTAGAGCTAATTTTTAATGGTAGTTTCCCATTTCGCCCCTTATTTTAAATGAATTGAAATGAAAATAATTATTATTTCTCATATTTCACATAAGATTAGTAGACTATGTACAGAACTTCAGGACTCTAGCTTGTATGAAGTTACTGGAATTTTGATTTATTGTAAATGACCATTTTACCATTTTAACCCCTTAGTTGGAAATGACCGAAATTAAATGGGTCATTATCATCTAAGGGGTTAAATGGTAATGACAATTAAATGTGACATATTTTTCTATGTGACATTTATGAAAATAAATGTCGCAATTTTCAACTATTACGGGAGTAAAATAGTGAATATTTAGGGTTAATATTGTGCAACATTGCAGCATCTATTCTCATAAAAAATAGGCGTATTGTTTTAGGGTAGTTACACCATTTTAACCCCTTAATTCTTTGAGAAAATGAAATGTATACAGAGTTTGTGTTAAGTTACATATACACATGTATATGTGTTGTGTGTTCGTGTATATTTATATATTTTTAAATAATGACAACGGGAATACCCAGCAAGCACTCATTAGTTGCTGAGTAGCCGAAACAGCCGTAGTAATATATTAAAAATAAAAGAAATATTAACTATTGTGACGGTAAGTCATATTAATATATTTAGTAAATAATATAGTATAACAATATTATTGTAATTTATCATAAATTTTTACAGTAAATAAAAATTACCACAATTTATTTATCTTGTGGGCTTAGAGTTATTTGAAGATAAACTACAAGGAAATAACTAATGCGTGTATTACGGGTTCACCAATTCACTTATATGGATATATAATTTGTTTGAGCAAAGTCGTTACAGTGAAAGTACAAACTAAATAATTGAATAAACTTAACATGATGTATTACGTTATACATCTATGACGTCGAGCCAACTAACGAGAAATTTAATACCTTACACTCGCCATTAATGCAATTAAAGCAGGGTATCATTATTAACAGTCTCCTATAATTACCCGGAATGAAGGCTAGAAGTCTAGGCTTTTCCGTGATAAAGTACCCTCATCACTGACGTACAAAACGCTTATTTTTGTGTCGCTCAGTTGGGAAATGCTCTGGACGTTATTGGCACTTAGGAGTAGTGGACTTGGCGGGCAAGTCTACTTACACATATAAATGTGTGCAGTTCCTGAAGCTAAAATTAATGTAATCAATAATTAAATTAAATTTATAAAGTAATTTGTGGTACCATTCTGTCGACCGAAATTAAACAGAAAGTCCTTCCTACGATGTACCTGTACATTTTCATTACCATTGTCATTCTTTGCTTTTCTAAATAATATTAATTTATTCTTCCTAAATTTAAGGATAAAATAAACCATTGTAAATGGCCACCGGTTTTAGATCCTGACTACGCTATAATCTTTCGGCATTCCTACTTTTTTTAGCCGCGTTTTTAAAATAGGAGATAATTTTATTCTTGAATTATTATAAAACAGATGTTTTCTATTAACTTCATAGGCCATGGTAGAGGTCTAAAGCTCTTTATGGCAAACAGTACGATTTCGACTCGAATAAATAAATTTTTGCCTACAGCTCCTAGTTGGATGCAGTTTTCATCTTGTTCAGAAAAATACCAGCAAAAAAGTCTACATATGACCAGAAATGAATCGCGGGTGCATAAAGTTCATAATTTTTTTGAAACCTCTAAAATGTATAAAAAACCGCGAAAATCGGTACTAGGGTTTTTTTTGGTGTAGCTGATCTCAGTTCAGACCATGCGATGTTCCTCCGGTGCACCCCTCGGGCGATGGGGGAAATTTATGAAGGTGCGACAGAGACTTAAAAATTTCCTCTGCAGCCAAGCGTGTGGATGCAGGAAGCATAACGTTGCCTGAAAATTTTTTTGTAAGAATTGGTTAGACACAACCTACTCAAACCCATCAGGCGATAAGGATGCCAACAAAGAAAGTGAGGAAGAAGTCGACGATGATAATGGCGACCTATAAATAATTTTGGAAATCAAGAATTGTGTAATTGTGAGATTTTTTGTTTTATACATTATGTATATTTGTATTTACTATTCCAGATTTTTGTTAGTAGTACAGAATAAACAGAATTTTTGGAAAATTAAGAACTTATTCTTTTTCTTTCCTTTGAAAATTTTATAATGTCCTCTCCTTTTCATAAAATATTATATATAATCGCCTCCCAGAGCCCCCCATCGGAGGCATTTCGCATGGTCGTAAATGAAATCAGCACCCCCAAAAACCGCGGAGAGGAAATGTTCAAGTCTCTGTCGCAACTTCACAAATTTCCCCTTATCCCTCCCCCGCAGAACCCTTCGGTGCAACGGGGGTATTTCGCATGGTCATAAATGAGATCATCACTCTCAAAAACCCCCGAGTGCCGATTTTCGCGTCTTTTTATATATTTTTAGAGGTTTCAGAAAAATTATGAACTTTATGCACCCGCGATGCATTTCCGCTTTCTCCCGAAACTGGTCATATGTAGACTTTTTTCCTGGTATTTTTCTGAACACGATGCAGAAAACTGTATCCAAATCTGAGCTGTAGGCAAAAATTTAGTTATTTTTCTGTGCTTTGACTAATCTATCATTCGAAATTGTAAATTTGTGTCCGCGCTCCGATCAGCCAATCGGATGGCTGCTTCAAATCGATTAGCCACGCCTACCGCTTTCTCTTCTTGCAAATACGTGGATTTCATGGTTTATTTTGCTTGTACCTATAAGTTATTTAAAGTTGTCTCAAAGATTGAAGAAATGATTTGGATAGCTTGATTCTTCAAGAATCCTTAGGTGTCCTTAATTTCTTTGTACATATTCTTGATCAGGATATATTTGAGAAATTTCGGTCCTATGTACCGGAGTTTAGTCGCTTTGGTTATAAGCAAATTCTCCTGCAAAAGTCTAATAACCAAATATTTTGGTTTCGTTTCCAATATTTGAGCAATTCTATTGGGATTTTTTGGATGAAATACATTATTTTTATTGCCGCAGAAATGATTTTCATTGGCTAGGCCACTTTTGGAGCTGTTTTGTTTAATTAGAAATACTGTATCGTTTGTATTTGTGTAGTTCTAGACCGAATTGTAGTTTCTTGGTTTTGCCGCTTGAAGTGTGGTGGTAGTCTTTGCGGTTCTTGATTTGAAATAAGGTTTTCGCTTTTTTATATTATTAAATTTGAGTATTCATGTTGAGATTTCGAGATTCGAATGTTAGTTGGAACATTGGGATACACATACATCCCAATGGCATATATAATTAACACCAATAATCAAAAAATAAATAAATATTTATTAAGATGCATTAATCAATGAATATTCAATAAAAACTACAAAGCAGAGACAAGCCAGACATTCAGGGTAAAATATCAAGTAACCAGGATGTAGAAGCGGATGTAGCAATCAAACGTTTCTGTATTAAATTTCTTAGAAGCAAAAATGCTGTATTCTGATTTTACTAAGCACTAATGCAATTGAGAATCAATATAACCTTCGTGGAAAAATAATGCAAGGTATTCCAATTATCCATTAATGATAACCAATCAGAAAAGAATACTATGAATCTTCCAAATAAAACATAAGCATTAAACTGAGCCTTCAATCAAGCTAAAATCATCAGGATCACCACTCGAGGATATAAAGTGCAGAAGTAAAGTGGGAAAATAAATAAATATATCTAGTGAAAGTGCCGAGTATGTTAGTGAGGAAAACCCAAATTATGTAAAATTGTATTTGTTGTAAGAAGGATCACGAAGGTTAAAAATTAATGTCAATCGAAATTATTTACAGTATCAGAAATTATTTTATAAAATAAAAGGTATTTCTTTATTAAAATATATATAACTGTGTCGTAACTGTTTTATTAGGATTAGCTGCCAAGATGGTTTAAAAACCCCAATAAGCAATTACAGAATTAAAATCGGTTACCTATTAATCTTTATAAATTATTCAATTATTTTAGTAAAATTAATAACACACCTTAGAGTTTATTAAAGTTTTAAGAAAGATATGAAGTAAAACAAAACAATTACAATGTAAAAGAAATAAATATAATTAATAAAAATTGAATAAAAGGTATTAGGATTTAGAATAGATATTTTATGATGTGGGCCTACTAGTAATTAAGGAAGATTTAGATAATACATAAATTACATTGATTAAATGTTAAGAGAGCTAAATAAAGCACCACTAGCTCAGCTTCCAAGAAAAAGTAAAACTTGATTCTGTGTTGTTTTTTGGAAGGGATTCATGATATTTTTAAATTAGAAGATTGAGTGAGAGATTATTTTATTGTTGTTTTATTTTAAATTTTATTTTAAAATGCAATGTTTAATTTTATTTTATTTATAAAGTTATACATTGTAGAAAATAATTTTTGAGGTAATTATCATAATATATTTAACCAAGCCATTAAAATGATCACTGTGTTTATTTCAACCTGGTTTCATTTGGAGTCATCCCGCATGCACAGTTAATTTTGATTTTTAAGTGGAACCAGGTAGAAGCTCTCAAAATTCTAAACTTCTTATGGAATTAAACAAATTTTAAAGAAACAATTCAAAACTAACCTTATATAAATAAAATAACCTTACTTGGCGAATACACTTATTAATTCCAATATCTTACATGATGAAGGCATAAACTTACATGGTATAAATGAATCAGTTAGAACTTCTCCAAAACGTCTGGCAAAGACACATAAACACGGGAAAACAATTTTCGATGACGCCCAATATGTGAGAAAATTATTCAAACCTAAATAGAAGTTTAACTACACTAAAAATGCAACAATTGTATACAAGTAGTTATGATCATTTTTCTCGCTAAATTAAAAACAAGGTAATAAATTAATTTATAATTACCTTATACCTCCCTTTTCACTGTATTACTAATAGCCCCTGCAACTTGCGTCACGGTCGCGTGCCCAGCAGAAATTAAATCCGAGTTTTTAACTAACTGGGAGTGCTTATAATACCAGCATGGCATACTGTGACTAGTTAAACTCCTTAAGCCTATTAGATTAAACTGCACGAAGACTGATTTTAAGTAACAATATTTGATATTTCGTGAATGTAAATATATGTTTGAAGGTCAATATTTTAAAGTGATTCAGTTCATAAATATTCATGTTCTGAATAGGTTATTCATAATTTTAACGATTTCTTTCTGTTTCATTTTTCTGTAGATTTTAAATCAATTGGATTTAATTATAATAATTAATTATTCCCTCTATCACTGAGCTGTTTTACTGTCAGCAATTTTAAAAAAACCATTATTTTAAAATCGAAAACCCGAGTGGTCACTCTGAGCTTGACTATCGCAATGCAGAATGGGTTTGTATGAAGTTGCGGCCAAAATGCCCACCCGAAATTTATCTAATCTTAAGACTTTAAATAGTTATATGGATTGTTAATTATTTTTAATCTCAGATGTGGTAAGTGGTTGTTATCTGTTAAGTTTGTCTAGATTTTATCTTTCGTTAATTAGTATTTAGCTAATAATGTTAGCTACATTATGTTTTGTTTTGATGTTAAATGAAGACGCTTGCAATAAGCTTATGTGAGTGACATCAACTGTCAAGAAGCCGATAGTTACTTTCATGAAATCAATCTTGATTATAATAATTCACATTACGTGATAGGAAATTTGTCAGTGTTATTGTGGTTACTATTTGGGGTGGTACTTTTTTCACTAGTGGATTTATAAGCCCTTATTGCTTTGACGCATCTGTCGCAAAATACTTTAATCTTTAAAATTGGTCCTCTCTTCAATCACTGGTCTCTTCAGGAAAAACTGATACGACAGAATACATGATGCACATTACTATGGACAAATTGTTACGAACTATTTGAAAAACGTATGAAGAATGGACCGGCAGAAGACGAACAACAGGATGGCCTCCTCGTCCATCTAATCTCATGAAAATCGACTAAATTATATAGTGGGGATGGTAACACAAAGAACGAACCCCCGTTGGAGTGTATTTGCTGAACATTTATGATAAAATGTATATTCCCTTGCAGAACCGATTGCTTTTATTTAAAAAATACGAAAAATGCGTTGAAAAAATACATTACTAGTGATTTAAAAAAAGTCATAACCAAAACAAAATAAACTATTACAGCATCTTACTTAATTTTTATTTTGAAAAATGTCGTCGTGATATTTATCACCATGGCATCAAAAGTCATGACTTTATATCACTTAAAAACAAATCTTAAGATATTATTTATTAAACTTTACCTCGTCAATTGTTGCGGTCTTGGGCGAAACTGACGTTACGGTTCTTCCTCACTGAAACAATGAAAAAAAGATTAGGGAAAACGATAAGAGTTCAGTTGTGTCAGTCCTCCTAAAATTGTCAGGTTTTAAAAGAACTGTTGTAACTAAACATTACAATAAAATACCCAGAATAGCGTTTCATGTTTGTTCTTTATCGTCCCTTTCCTTTTGCACTCAATATGTTGAGTTAACCATTTGATTAATAACAATAATCCAAGCTAAAGTAGTTTACAAATTCGTAATGTGGACAAATGAAAGGAGGAAATATTACCTCTTACCTCTTCGCTCTAGCAAGATAGAACCTCAGTTTTTTATGCTATTTGTATTTGTCTTAACAAATTAACTTAAAATTATAAATCAATTATAGTTATCAGCAATTAAAAATCCCAAACAACACTAAATTAACAAGGGACCTTAACATTAACTGAGGCTTTGCATTTAAGAAAATCGTACAACAATTACTGTTGTAACAAGTTAGTTATAAACAGCACTCACAATTTCGTTTGAAGCCTTTGCGCTGTCTACCTCTGTCCTTGCGTAAATAAAAACACTCTCTTTTGATAATGTATTTTTTTAAATCTTGGCATATGGTGCAGTTGTAAATGTACACTTGCCGACTGTAGTAGGCACTCTGGTCGGGCACCTTCGGCAATACTTGATTTTTTGACAGTCGAAAAAAACGACAAAATGTTCTCCTTCTTTTCTTGGAGTAAACTAAAAAAAGCTTTGGCCCTAAGGGGAGTGGACACGTTTTTAGACAAATGTTAATTTTTCTACTTGATCGTTGCACCTTTTAAATTTTTCTTTAAACTCTAAATATTTTGGACAGACATCAACAGCTGTAGTTCCAAAACCGATATTGTAGTTTTTGTTGATGTAGGTTCTAAAAAAACCCTTATTTACTTTTAAAATAGATTTCTTGATGACCTTGAATTACGTAATGGAAGAGTAACAGTGTCCTTATCGAATGTAGAAATTAAAGTATCTGATATGTCAATAGAAAAAGCAATGACGATGTCTGTAAGTTTTTCAGTTCAGGGTCTCCTTCAGTCTCCTTCAGTTCGGACAAAACTCGACAAGATATTTCCGGTTTTCGGGATGTAATGTATTTAGAACTATAGATTTGGTAGGATGTAATCTTGTACTAGATTGAGAGAGTGATGACTGTGTTGATTGCTTTCTATGAGATTTTGTCCCAGATGTTGATGAGTTCGACGATTCTGACTTGATGCTTAATTGTTTTATTGATTTATGTTAAAATTCTACTCGTTCTCTCTTTTTTGGTTTTATAGGTTAATTTATGTGATGGTGAAGATGATACTGGGTGTGCTTAGGGTGTCCTCTAGATGATACTGTGATTTTCTTCTGCCTTTCTTTAATTTTATGCTTTTTGTTTCTTAAACTATCTGACATTAACCTCTTAACTACAAATTTGGACAACTCTCTTCTTAATGTCAGTCTTGTTAAAAGTAAGTAAGTAGACAAAATAAGTAAACAAATAATTATATATATCAAATGAGTAATAATTATAAATACAAAATATCTTAATAATTAACATTCCTAAGTAATTAAGACAATAATCCCTTTGCAAAAAATATAATAATAATTAAAAACTGCTGTTTAAATACCAATACTGTTTATTCTGGCGCTTACCATATAATGTAAAATAAAATAAATGTTGGCACTAATCATTTTAATGTCCACTAAAGCATATTTATGTAGCCAGAGTCTGAAGCCATTATTAATTTAGACCTAGGAAAATGCTTATGAAGCTAATCATCTGAGACCGAAGTACTAATAAAAAATCCACATTTTGGATATATTTCAAATTATACGTCCCAAAGAAGTCCTTAAAAGTTATTATACTAAATCATGTGCTATTTTATTGCGTAATAGTAAATGATTCCTGTTTACATATAAGTAAAACAAATTAACTAACAATTGTGTGAACGAAGCGATCACTGTAGTTCTTCACGTTAGTAGCAAAATTCAGTATACGAGTGTTGCAATTCGAATTTAGATAAGTATCCTATTGGGGTTAGAGTGTTAAATGTTACACTAATGCGGTGACAGCGGTAATACCAAACCTAGGTGATATCAAATACGGTATCCAAACTGTGGGGTAGTGTCTATTCTAACCGTGGGATAATCACGCCCTGGTGACTATGTACTGTTGGTTAGAGCTGTGGGCACTACAGCATCCTAACGGGCTAAATAGAGTTTTGCTTAATCTATGAGTTTGTAAAATATGTTGGCCAATGGACGATTGTAAGTGGATGGATTGTCTACCAAGACGTTGGGTAGGCTACATTAACATCACAAGTAAAGTTTTTCGTGCTTACTAAGTTTCTTACATGTATCGCTTAAGTTGCAGCTACATTCATAAAATAAGATGACTTGTATTTTTGACTGATATTTTTGCTTGATGACCCATTCCACAAAAGTTTTAAAAACACAAGTTCTTAATTTTTATTGTTTTCGATATGGGTCATTTTTGACTATGAGTCCCGAATGTTCATATTCCGAGGGCACATTGTGATCCAGCGTATTCACACCCGTTAAAATATATATTCAACCCAATCAGACTTAAAGTTTAAATATACAGAGTGTTCCCAAATTATGTTTCCAGACTTCCACAAATTGTTCCTTTGGTCAAAACAAGAACAAAACGTCCAATAAACATAGGTCCTAAAACGCTTAGTTTCCTAGATATCCGCCATTTTGTTTTTTTTTTACTTTAAAATTAAATTTTTCAAAAGTGGCTTATCCAAATTAAACCAAATTTGGTACACATACTAATATGAGGTCTTTTTACTTCCTTACGAAAAACCATATTTTTTACTAAAAGTATTTCAAAATGGCGGCCACTTTAAATATTTAATGGCGGCCAGCTGACACGTTATGTAGTGTTTACCTAATTTTGATCAAGGCACGCATTGTTTGCATTATTATGTGCATCTAATGAACAATTGGTAATGTAAAAGAACAAAACACAATACATACTTCTTAGCAGAACAACATTTATTTCCTTACAGCTTTAAATTACTCGTTCAAAGTTACGTCCATTGTTAAAAATGCAGGCATCAACACGTCTTCGCATGGACTCGCGAACTCTTTGTAATATTCCTGGAGTGTGCCGAATAGTCTCAACTCCATTGAAGATTCTTTGCTGAAGTTCCTCCACTGTGTTCACAGGAGTTGAGTACACTATGGTTTTTAGGTGTCCCCAAAAAAAAATTCAAGGGATTCAGGTCAGGTGACCTGGCTGGCCAAGGGACAGGTCCTCTTCTACTAATCCATTTATTCGGATATTCCTGATCAAGCTGAACTGAAATGCGCAGGGGCACCGTCTAACATTAACCACATGTCATTGCGTAGTGCAAGAGGCAAGTCTTCTAATAGGTTTGGAAGCTCTTCCATCAAAAAATTAAGGAAAGATTCACCGTTAAGTCTTTGTGGAATAATATGTACCAACGAATTGTCAGCTACAATACCAGCCCAAACGTTTAAAGAAAATTGATGTTGGGGACGATTTGGAAAAATTGCATGGGGGGCTTCTATCTGTTCATACATGCCTGTTGTGAGCATTAAAAATTGCGGTTCTTGTAAAATGTGCTTCGTCTGTAAATAAAACATTATTTAAAAAAACCATTGTCGTCATTGCATTTTTGTTAGTACACTTGCGCAGCAAATAAGATTCGTTATGCGAGTCGCAACAATATAAGCTCTTGCAGTAACTGAATGATTTTTGAGACAGTTCTGTTCATAGAATCAATCAAAAATTCAATGTTTTCGCAAATCATACATTTGCAGGTATCTCGATTTGATAATGCCATTGACTTTACCCAAAAAGGCTTAAACCTACAAAAGGTCGAGTAACCAATATTCATGTTTGGATGTAATGAAGACTTCATAGTATCACAAAGATATCTTTTTTGTTTTTTCACTTTCTTCCGGGTAACAAATTCCTTTTTTTCTGCTGTCATTCTACTGTGTGCATCATCCTCAAGAAACTCTTCGACTAGTTTTTTTTGCCTGAGTGGTCATAGATTTTTTTAATTTCTCACTTTTTATTGTTAGTTTTAAACCACCTCTGTTATTTCTTAACGATATCCCCTTGACTCTCACACACTTAGGGAGCTGACTAATCAAGCGATACTTCTTAACAATCGATCCACTCATGACCTTTCTCAAAAGTTGGTTTTCTTTTACCAATTCCATATTCTGGCTACTTTCCTTAATTTTTTCTTTTATGCCTTCTGCGAATAGTAACTTTTTTTAAATCTCACTACTCCCTTCTTTTTTTCCATCAAAATCTCTACTCTTTTGTTAGGAGTAATATTGTCTTTTGTGGTTTCATTTTTTTTTAAGACGATGGTAGCGCTTTTTATATTTTGCAACTTTAGATTGCAGCTCTGAGATTAATTTGTCTTTCTTAGCTAGTTCCCTGCTCCTTTTTTCTTAACTTATTTGCTCTCTTCTTTTTCGTGCTATTCTGTAACGATTCATCTTCATTTGAATCTTCTCCTGAGGTGGGGAGGAGTGTTATTTTCAACATACAATCCCTGCAGCTCGTTGAGTTTTTTATACTCTCTATATCTTCTCGAAGACTCTCGCCAATATCTTCTATGGACTCTTTGTTGTCTTGGAGTATATTTATCTATAGGTTTGATGATTCATTTTTTTCTTCAGGGCATATTGCTTTTTTCTTTTTTCTTCAACCAAATTATGCTTTCTGCGTCTCGCTTCAGTCTTTCATATCATCTTCGCTCTGCTTCCCTTTTCTTCCCTCAATCTCTCTTCTCTTGACTGAGGCATCCTTATACTGAAAAAATAAGTATTCTTAGTTTCTTTAGAAGAGTGACAGTGTAATGTACCACTCCTCTGATCATGAAACGTCAGTCCTCTGGCTCTTTTGTAAGGGCAATTCCTAAATGAATTTTCAGAAGTTTAATTAAAATTTGTACAGAACTACCAATATAAATCAATTTATTTATATATTTATTTATTTTAAGCAGTATTTCATAAGGTAATCTTACAAAAAATATTTTTTCATTCCTCTGGTCTTTATGTCATTCCTCTGGCAAGTACTTGCCAGAGGAATGATGTTTACAGCTTTAGGTTGGGTTTTACACTATTAAATACATTTACTAGATGTGAAATTTATGCCTACGATAAATTACAATCTATTACGTTTAGATTTGTAGTTTTTAATAAAAAAATACACTATGAATTTAAATGAAAAACACATACCAGAGGAATGATGACAGCCAGTGTGACAGAAGCAGGTGAGCCGGGACATCCACCACTCACTAACTTCAGAAAGCTACTGAACATGTGCTTTTAAGGAAACAGTATTGCAAAACATTTGGACAAAATATCCCTGGTATTCCTTTTGCCAACTAAATTTCCCTTTTTTTTATAACTGACAGCAACAGTTTGCCAGAGGAATGGTGAGTAAAATCAAGGGACAAAAGTAAATGTTTTATAAAACTCTTAAATAGGTAGAAACAATTTGTCCGAATGAAATATGATATTATATATATAATATGTAAAAAAATAAAACGATTTTATACATTTTTTAACTACTTAAAATGTATCATAATCAGCAAACTTGGTCGTATTTGAAGGTAGTGACATGCCAGAGGAATGACAAACAGCGGTTTTCGTATTTTTTTACTAATTAATGTTAAATTACTCAGGCATATGGGATTCACGACGTATTTATTTACTATTTATTTAATCAGAATACGCTATTTGATTTTATCTAAATTTATTTGTACATTTTTTTTTTCTGATTGGGACACGAAATACCACACTTTCCAGAGAATCACCCATATATAGATTAAATTAATACTTAGAACACAATTTAGTGAGAGCATTGAAAAATTCATTTTGAAGTGATTTGAAGTTAAAATAAGATTCTTGTGGTCAGTGCAGGGGGTAGAGCGCGTATTAAACATATGGGTATTTAATCTTAATGCAATTTATTTTATATGGGTATCTATCCCATTTTACTTTCTCATTATACTTACTTTCTCATTATAGTATAGAGAAAGTAAAGTGATCTCAAAAAAATCGATGTTGAGATTTTTGTGGAAATATCCGTTTTGGGACCCCCTGAGGCCAGAAAAGTGGTTTTTACAAAATGTCTGTCTGTATGTATGTATGTATACAAAGCTAGAGCGAAAACTATTCGATCGATTTTAAACAAATTTGCACCAAACATGTCAAGTAGGCGTGTATAGATGCAAGAAAAACGGTTTTGAAAATTAAAAAAAAACCTTTTTGGCAAAAAACCCAAAAATCAGTTTTTATTTTTTTATAAAAAAAACGGCTTTAACGATTTTAAAAAAATTTGACTTATTTGTAGCCTTTAATGTACCCTACCATTTGCAAAAAACCGTATCTTTCTAAAAATTCTCGTTTAGCTAATAATAATAACTGATTTGGGGGTTTTTTGGCCGTAAAGGGGGTTGTTTTTTTGAAAATTTTCAAAATCTTTTTTCGTGTATCTATACAGGCCTAATTGACGTGTTTGGTGCAAATTTGTTCGAAATCGATCGAATAGTTTTATCTCTAGCTAATAATAATAATATGTATTAGTTTTCTCCTCGTTTAAAATCACCTCTCCTACAATAATTATGAAGTCACTGTGAATCTGTTTAATAATTTAAATATGTTTGTGAGAAAGTATGTGCCAGTTCCTGGTCCGTTTTTAGTTTAATAATTATTATTTATTTTTAAAGGTAGTTATTCCATTTCGTTACTTTGACTTAGTAATCGAAATGCACATGTTTTTTAAATCACTTAAGAATAGTATTACACAATGTTAGTTTTATTGCTTATACGTTAGCGCAATTTGTATTTCTTGTATAAGGGTAGCTACCCCATTTTAATCTCTTTGATTGTAGTGTTCTAAACAATTCTAGTACTAATATGTGTAAATTGTAAAATGTTTAGTGAAATTAGTTGAATAGTTTTGAGCTTATAGAAAAAGTATGTATATGGATTATTATTAAATTGTATGGGTAGTTATTCCATTTCATTCCTTTGACTTAAGTAATCGAATTGCAAATGGTTTTTATATCACTTAAGAATAATACTACACAAGTGAACCTTTATACCGTGTAGGAAGTTAGTTAAATTTATATTTATTGTAATTTCTAAACACTCCTGGCATTAATATGGATAAACTGAAAATTGTTTACTGGAATCGAATAGTTTTTGAGGTTATAGAGGACAAAGAAAATTCATTTATGTACCTATATATAGATATAAAATGAAAATATGTTTGTGTTTGACTTGGTAATGCGAGTGTTTACAAAAAATGTTAACGCTTTAACTTATTACAAAGTATCCCGCACTTCTTTTGATTTTTCTAGTTGTACAAATCCGTCTTGGCTTCCTAAGCTGCTAAATCCTCCCCGTAGCAGTAATTATTTACAAGTTAAAGCAGACAGCTTGTCGTACGAGCAGACTAACGCATGCGTATTTGCACGCTTCGTTACAATACGTCGAATACCACTAGTTGCGCGACGGCATCCGTGAGCGCCGTTTCTATTCATTAGACTCTGGTTAAAGTCCGTTTTTTTAATTTCGTAGCCGTGGTAAGTAATACATATATTGAACTATTAATTGCAGAGAAGTACTTGCGATATTTACAATTCAATTTTAATTTATCATTGTAGTACAGTATGTGTGATATTTTTATTTTGTGAGTGTTTGGCTAACACATTTATAGCATTTTTTGTTCCGTATTTTAAAAGAAAAATAGAACCATTATAGGCTCAATAGTTTGTCCGTCTTCATAAACCTTTTTTCCGAAACGGATAATAGTATTGCAATGAAATTTTACATAGTTTTAAAGCAAATCGTATTTATTTCAATAAACAGGACTAAAACTATTGATTTTGAGAACCGTAGTTTGAATATGCTTAGTAAAAACTATCAAATGACATTAAAAGTCATTGTTTTAGAATGTTGTGGTATCTGTTGTTCAAGATTCCAAAACTATCCTCTCTATTTTTGAAAGTGTTTCAACTACAATTCATGGAAACTAAATGCTATGTGTACCAATACAATGTTTGGGAGCCGTTATCGCCTCCCACTGATTCAATTATTTATTAATTTTTATATTATTATTTTCGTTTAGGCTACACAACGGGCAGGTTATTATTATCTGACGTAAAGTAGAAAGTGTAAATGAAACAAACAAATTATAACTTCGATTAAAACTATTTAATGAAAATAAAATCCTGACAAACATAAAAATAAAACTACCACTGATCACAACTACGATTAAAAATTAAGTTATCTATTTCATATCTTAAAATTAATTAAGACGAAAACATAGTTAGCACTATAAACTTAAATTATGAATATTGCATAACTATTTGGTTACAAAATAAAAAACCAATAAAATCCCTGTAACAGTAAAACAACAACAAAATGGTAGCAACATAAAAATAAAACGTAGCAACTTGAATAAATTATATCCAGCTTAACTAGTTTTTTTCGAAATTGTTACTGACGATTGATAACCACCATTTCTTTTGCCCATCAAAAGTACAAAAAAAAAGAAGAAATTTGTTTTGCACTAATCTGTTCTAAAGATGTCCTGAATTGAGGTGATAATGTAAGAAATGTTTCAATGTATGTGCTGCGTGTGTGTGTACGGTGTGTGTGGTTGTAAGTACAGTAAACTTCCGATTATCCGTGAACCTCTTTTACAATAAATATCGGCATAATTATTTTTAAATCTAGAATAAGTTAAACAATAGAAGATAACAAAATAAGTTCAATCAATTATAGACAAACAATTTAAAGAGCCTCCCTTCTCTGCATACACGTCAGACAGCTGAAGAGGCCTTTCGACGCGAACAAACAAAACAATTAACAGGTTTTTTGTTTGTTAAAATGTAAGAAAATAAATTAAAATCAAATTATTGTCTACTATTATCAAAGTGTATGTTTTTCCTTTTTAATGTAAATAAACCATTTTTAAATAAATTTCGTCCTATTTCGGATTCTCCGCCGTTGCTTCGACACCCAATTCCACGACTAATCGGGAGTTTACTGCAAGTAATACGTATGTTTGACTCGGGACCGCGAAGGACGTCAAACCCCCTCCTAATTTATGCCTGTATCATTTATTGTTTTACGAGTTGTTCAGTTTATTGAGAATAATATGACGAGGGAATGTTTTGTTGTTATTGATATACTTTTGGTCTAATAATCGGGGCGCACTTTTACGGTTTATTTGTTTTTATTTTACTTTATTCTACTACATCAAAGCCAGTAAAAAGTCTTGAAAATAAAACTATTTTGCACGTTCTTTGAATTAAAATCATTCAATTATAAACATTACAATAAACATAAACAATGCTTACAATAAAAAACCGAAATTAAATTAATACAAAATCATGTTGTCCTGGTAGTTGTCAACTACACTAGATTGTTTATATTTCTGCATATTTAAAAAATATGTTTATATAGTAATCAATTTCTCAGATTTTAATAAAAGATTTGTGACGGACTCTGTTTTTATATGCTCTGCGTGGAGCTACAGACTATTTACAAAAATATACGACATAATGTTTTCTGTCTTTACACTTGTGGTTAAAAAGTTACATGAAAAATAGTATGTAAATCAATGATACCATACTTCTTTGGATATAAGTACACTATTTTTATAGCACTGTTTTATTGAACAATGTCAGGGTTATTTATAAGTAACGTTAAACAGTCGAATCGCTTATTTGTGAAAATCGCTTTAGAAGGCCTTTTGTCATAAAATGACAGAGTTTTGTTTTCTTTGTTTTTATAATTTATTGGAAAAACAGAGAAAAAAATTGTTGTTCTGCTTTTAAAGCCCTGATGTAACCAACATGTTAATCAAAGCTAGAATCTACAAAAAAGCCAATTTAAGAAAGGCACTTTGTAATTTTGTGTGTTACTTGTTATTCAAAGCTGCAATCTAAAGAAAGTTAATTACGAAAAGTCATATCTCGCTATTATTGTAGTAAGGAATACTAATTTCAATATTTTTATTTTTTAAAAGTACGAACATTTTTAGTAATATTTATACAATGAAATTTTATTTTTTGTATTCATTATTAAACGTTATTCAAAGCTGTAAAAGTTAAATTTATAAGTCGCTAATTTTTAAAGTGTCATCAAGTATACTAACTTATTTTTTTAAGTCCAAAACTTTACACAATCAGCTCGTAATATTTTTTAGAATTTTAAATATTTTCTGTGGTTTTGTCATTCAAATATTAAATGTAAACCACAGCACTTACCATTTGATTTAGTTTATGTTTGTACAAGTGATTATTATTTTTAGTTATTTAATTAACTTTATAACTATTGTCACAGCTTTAATTAAACGCATATTCACTTAAATCAACAATATGCAGGATTTAAACGACAAAAAATAACTGAAACAATAAAAAAATTTAAACTTTTTTACCAACTGAGAGATGTATCACTTTAACATGTACCTTCGTATGCAAACCTCATTAACACGTTCACTGCAAGGACGCACATGTGAGCTTGACACTGAACACTATGAGAAGCGGCCGACGCACAGTGCATTGCACCCGAACCCCCATATTAGGAGTATTTTCAATACACAATGCATTGCATGCTTCGCTCGCCAACCCCCGTGTTGGGAGTATTTTCAATACACAGTGCATTAGGTGCTTCTCACGACAACCCCCATATTGGGAGTATTTTCAATACACAATGCATTGGGTGCTTCGCACGCCAACCCTCGTATTGGGAGTATTTTCAATACACAGTGCTTTGCTGCTTCGCACGCCAACCCCCATATTGGGAGTATTTTCAATACACAATGCATTGCGTGCTTCGCACAACAACCCTCGTATTATGAGTATTTTCAATACACAGAGCATTGCGTGCTTCCGCTTTAAAATATTAGTGATTAGAAAGGTTCAAAAATAAAAAATAAAGTAATTTCTACTCATTTAGGCTATAAATATTTAAAAAATATTCTACCACGCAGCTGAACCGCTGACGTGAGTTGAGCGAATTTCCAAAATTAAATTTATATATGTTTTTGGGTTTTAAACAACTATTTGGGAAATTGATCTACTCACGAAGGTGCTGCCAGCATGTACCGAATATATTGCCACCGGTCACCACGGTAAAAGCCGTGGATTTAATTCTGGTAATTTTACGGTATTTTACGTTTTGATTGTTTTTGGGGGAACTAGATAGGTTACAAGGTCGCGTAAAAAAACAAAATGTGCAGAATTATTTTGTATGTCTAATTTGTTATTCAAAAAAATTTAATTCTAGTACGACAAATCTCAAATTGTTTTTACTTCCGGTCAAAAATGTGGTTTACTTCCGGTCAATTTTTTTGGCTAACGAACTCGTCCAAGCGACTTAAAAAACACCCCAAAACGTGTTCTGGGGACCAAGATCGGTGCTCATTTGCTACTCCCGACCATAATGGCCACTGCAATAGCTCATTTTTCCTATGGAAATTCGCTAATAAAAGGTCAGCTAACATAGGAAATACGAAATTTACGTAGCAGTGAAAGTGTAAAAGACTGCCAAGCGCAAATGTGTAACCGTTTATTGGTATATTCATAGAGTTCTTCATTTAAACAATTTTCCAATACGTAAATTGACAAAATCTGAAACTTATCCGAACACATAAATTTGTTTGTGATGCCTACTAAAATTAGATAAATTCCTTGTAAAGAGACCTTTTGACCCAGGCAGTACTAGTAGCAACATCAAAGTAAACTTGCGGTATCTGCTGCCAGAGAGCGTTTGTTGTCTATCGTAGCATTTAACTGCGACTCAAATCGAAACCTTGTGGTACACTGGTAAAATTATATGGTCAACCTTAACGTTAAATTCTTCTACTTTAACAAATATATATTATTTAAGAGATGAAATTATTACACAGATCAAACCATATAATAAAATTATATTGCAATTGAAAAAATAGTACTTTAGCACCAAGTAAAAATCATAATTTTTTTAACATAAAGTTAAGTAATATAATGATTTAAAAATTGCAGTATTTTCACTATCGTCTAATTAATTATTGTTAAATCCAGGAAACAGGTGGCTGGGAATAAAACAACAAATCTCTTAAAATGTATTTACTTTAAACATTTCCCATGGGTTTCTGATACGTAATGGGATCCGCCACTTTGTCCTTACTGTCCTAATTTTCTTTCCATTTAGCTCCTTCTTTTAGAGTGTGGAAAATTAAAACGTGTTGGGAAAAGGGAAAAGTTTTTGCCTATCAAATTGCATTCCGACGATGCTATCCAGAACATTAATATATTGTTTCTCCACCTTTTGAATGTGATTGGTAACATTTGAAGATACTTGTCTTTTGTCCTATTATTTTAATTATCCTTACTGTATTTATTTATTATTATTTATTGTTATTGCTAACTAGTTTCAGTAGTGTACCTAAATTAAGTGTTGAATTTTCGTACCTGTGTATCTCAATTTACGTATTTAATTAATCGATGATAATTATGTAAATTCTCTCCGATTTCCAGATAATAATTATTATTCAGATTTTAGTGATTTTCGGAAGGAAAAGAAAAGTAAATAATTTTAGATTATGCAAAAAGAGCTATCCATTGTATTTTATGATAACTGTGTGCTTACTGTACATAAGTTATTGTACAAGCTCAACCGAGTGAGCTACCCATCTAGTAAATACAATTCATAAGTACACAGATTTTCTAATATAAGGAGTATTTCAGGAGGAATCTGCCATACTTCATAGGTACTATTATCATATCAAAATATTGAAAAAGTTCATATAAGCACAGTTCCGATTACCGCTTCGTTAAGGAGCTACTGCTTCTGAATTTATGAATGCGATTTTCCAAGCGAATTTGTGAATTAAGTCCTAGTAAAATAATTGCTTCGTTTTTAGACGAGGACAGCTACTCTTAAAACATTTTATATAGAGTCAAGGTAAATGAAACTGTTAACTAGTATATACATTGAAGTAAACTAACACATATTACTTAATTGTACTTTTGTAAACATATATACCTTCGTAACATCAATTAAGTTATTTTATATAAAAGAAATGTAAACATTAAAAAAATAGCCAGAAGTCTAACTTATAGTCTTCAGTCACATTATGTTTAATTAAGTTTATTTTATATAATTCAGCCTAAACTTCATTGGTAAATATGTGGGTTTTATATCGTTTTTAACTTGTAAAGTTGATTAAATCGGGTACCAGAACCATATCTCCAGTAGATAACACTAGAAACCAGCGTTAACACACAAACGATAAGGATGTGCTGAAATTTGTATTGCCAATTATGGGCATTTTGAGTCTATTGTAATACTACATTCACTATAAGTTTATTAATGATTTGATAAAATATTATGGATTATTTAAACAACATACTATGGGTTTTGTATTGAAATTATTTTTAGAGAATTAGGCCAACAATTTATCATCGTGTTACCTCTTTGCAATGTTTGACTTTCAGAATTGTGTTTGTAAATGAAAATGTATTTGGAAAAAAAACTATTTTATTTACTTTATTTACATAAATGTTCTCAGAATAAAATTCTCTACATATTTTGTGACAAATTTATTGTGGATCTATTACCTTGCGAAAATTGTTTTCCTTTTGTTTAAGTTGGGTTTCCGTTATGCGTATTATTATACTTATTTTAATTTCGTTCGTCATACATCCAACATCCTTATGGAAGAAACTTTGAATGTAGTAAGGTTAAATATTGTCATAGTAAACTATTTATCTGATGTCAGGTAACAAAAAAGAACTCCAAAAACGTATAAATATAGTGTTTAGTGTTTCTGAAAGTGTATGCTCATTCATTGCTGAATGATGCAAGTTTATACCGATCCTAGGTCTAGCCATTTATTGCTTAACCAGGCCATATATTTACAGTTATTGGCTCATTTGAGTTTCGTTTTTGTCTTTTTTTTTTAACGTTACTTCTATAGTTAGAACATAATGACGAAGTTTTATAATATGTTGATCAGCAGTTTTAGCCAAACCTCAATATGTGAAAGCTCGTACAACCCAAAGGATGTTTTTTATAGCCTCGTATTTTGATAGCACGTATTAGGTTATCACATCTTATTGTATGGAAAAATATCTATTTTGTGTTTTCATCCCTTTTATGATTTTTATTTCTAAAATCATAAATTTTTTCTAAACAAAACACGATTTTCTAACAAATTTTAGTTTATTTCTTTTAAACTTAAAACACGTTTTGTCATAGTATCAATCTAAAGGTGGTTTCATTTAGATTGAAATGAAAACGCTATAGTTCGTAAACAAATTTTCAGAATCCATCAATGTCCACGTCTTTAAAGATAAAATGCCATATTTTAATTTACTTTTTTCAAGGATGTTATAAGCCAGACAAAACAGGGGTTTGAGCAATTTAAAAATGGGAACACTAAATATCCATTTACAGAAAATACCTCTGAATTTTTTATTTTGAATATGACTTTTTAGTACCTTAAACGAAGCAGTAAACTTAGTTAAATTACCACCTATAATAAATAGCTTTCAAATATATTAATTCTATTTGGAGTAATAGTCATTAAAAAATATAATATGTTGCATTTCCAGGTTTTGAGATTGCAAGCATTTTAAATGCAACGAAATTAAATCCTGCACTTTTGTGTAAACCAATGGCATGCTGAGTAGTATGAGTTAAACTGTTCATGAGATAATATTAACACACATAGCCTACATGAAGTCAACTTGTAAACTAAGCAAGATATTACACAGTTATATTGTAATATTTTCTAGTTTTAAGTTACTGAATAACGTGGTAAAGTTTGGTAGAATGGTTGCGAAATACTCTGTGTAGAAAAACGTCATATTTATAATTAAAAAATATAATATTATATGTGGGCAACAATTAATTGTTTCATTATAGGTTGATTTTCATATGTATAGTAAGTAAATAGTTGAAAGGGTAAAGAAATTATTGGTGCAATTTCAGATTGTCTCATCGCATCCAAAACACTAGCAACTACATCAACATGTCTTATAAATATTCAGTGAGAGTGAGTGAGAGAGGGAATAACGATAATTATATTTACCTTAGATTTAGCTCTTGGATATAAGTGTACTTTTATAAAAATTTCATGAGCTAACTTTGTACGCTGGCGTAAGTGAATCAGAAAGTACAGTATTGGCAGTTAGTGGTTACGAAATAAGAGTTGTGTTGGAAGGGTTGATCTCATTCAATATTTATACAAGTCCAGTACAATAGATTATGTTGTTTTAGCCTTAAACTACCTAGAGATTTACCTAATGTCCAACAACAAACAGAAATTAGCTGTTTCACATTGTTAAAGGAACTTAACCCGTATGTACACGCGCATACTTCCAACGCATAAATACTCGTGCGGGGTGTATTACCCCGTTTTCTGTCACTGTATAATTAGTAATAATAAGTTATTTACTTTATTATGTACAAATAGACTTTTGTGGAATGTAGCAATACTGTTATTAATAAAAATATCGTTTAAACCAAACTTTTTAAAACATTAAAATAGATCGTATATAACACATTTCGTTACAAAATACCTCATAAAATGTAAATATAATATTCGAATTTTTGGGTTTTAATTATAATTCTTTTCTTCGGGGAATAAATCAAACAAAATATTATATTAAATTTGTATTGATTGTTAATATAAAATTGATTGTTATTATATCTTGCTATAATGAATTATGCTATTTTGAATAGAACTCTATAATATTCGAATTTTTGGGTTTTAATTATAATTCTTTTCTTTGGGGAATAAATCAAACAAAATATTACATTGAAATTGTATTGATTGTTAATATAAAATTATATTTTATAACTCAAATCGCTATATTAAGCAACCATTTCGTTATATTTGAACAAACTGTACGCCAGTCTTCAAAAAGAGGAAACATCGCAACACTAACCAAATCACAATTATACAAATTATTGAGATCGAGGTTTTTAATTTTTTTATTCCATTTGGTACAGATTTATTTGAAATATGTTCTTAAATAATGAGTTTGTCAAGTCTCAAGAGTATTCACTGCCATGGTCATATTGATTTTGACACTGAACTTTCAGTTTGTAGTTAGAAAAGCAGAAAGGTACTAACTCAGTGTCCTGCGTGCACTGTACCTTAGCATGTCTTACAGTAGATTTATCTCCACGTTCATCTATCTACAAGATTTACAGGCTCCAAGGAAATTTTATTGAAGTAGTAAACATTGCTGGTACTAGAAACTTTTATTTTAGAGAAATCATTTTGAATAAATTATTATAATACAGGTAGGAGTATAAACTCAAATGTTACATCCCTAAGTTTTCATAAATTAATTCCAGACTTATACATAAAATATAACTTTTATTTATTTTGTATCTTTGTTGATAATTAATTATATTGTGGTTCATTTCTTCTGCCTCGTTCTTTTGCTCTTATCCTTGACTGCAACAGTAAAGTCTCGAAATCACTGAAAAATTTCAGTAAATTATTTATATAAATAGTAACAAATTTACAATTTAAATAGATTAAGAATTTTTACAAATTAAAACTAAATCTTAACTTAATGAAAGCTGATAAAAATAAGTAGAATGAAAATGACGACTAGTATGGAAAAAGTGGACCAAGTCATGCAGAACCATTTCATTAAATTCCTGTTTAGTCGTATAGCTGTCGTCAAAAATATTAAAAGACGTTCGTTTTAATGCATTTCAACTACTATTATTGCCCGAAATACCTAGGTACCAATAAATCAAAGAACTGATGTTGTTAACCGTTGATCAGTGGAAATGTAAACTTAGATATTCGATCTATTATTTTTGAAGAATCTATTTACCTACAATGAAATTTCACAATTGAATTTCAAGACGATGGATTTTGTTACGAAATAGAATGAGTTGTTAGGTAATTAAGTCACATACACAAAAACAATGTTGATAATTGTTTAAAAATAGCAGAATTGTATTAGCCAGCAACATTATGCAATATTACTGTAAAATAGAATAGATAGTTAAGAAATTAGGAATTATGTAAATCGCATTGAGTTGCATTTTTAAGTAGGCTAACATAATTGTAAGAAAGAAACTAGTAAAACTGGGGGAACGGAAGTTTTAAATAGACAGAACACATTAGAAGGGGGGGTCTTTTCTGGAAAGGTTCTTGGGTGGAAGAGAGGTCTTGGGAGACCGCAGGCTTCGGGGTGTAGACACCAGGGTGGGCGTCAAGGAGAGCCACCAGGACAGAGTAAAGACTACATAGTCTTCCAGCTGTAAGAATAGAACTGGCCAAGTGGCTGGCACAGACAGACTCCTATAGGCAAGAAGTACTATCTCTAAGGAAAGCCTTAGAGTCTACGTCTAGAGAAGACCTGGCCGCCATTGCTTTACTGTGTCACTTACCTCCGGCTTCTTCCAAAAATGCTTCTAGGTGTGAGCTGTGTAAATGTGAATCCGCGTTGAAACAATACGAAACGCTTATATTTGAAGAGAGAAGTAAAATAAAACGGAAACAGACGCAGAGAAGCAAAGCTCAGAAACTGACAGAAGGTTTTAACACGTCTCAGAAGAACAAAGGAGTAGCCGATCTTGTAGATGTCAACTTGAAACTTTCAGAATTTGAAAAAAAGGGAGGTCTGAAAGCATCACAGCACGAACGTGTCTTGAAAGATTTAAAGAGCTTCAGTAGAAGTAAGCGCATGCCTTCTGGGATATGGAAAGCTGCTACCAAACATCTGGAACTTCTATTCTTGGTCAAGAAGGAGTTTCTGTACCTCAACTCTTATTGGACACAGATATCCAAACAGGTTCTTGCCAGGGATTAACTTAATATGGCCAAACTGCGGCTACGACTTCCGTTACCTGGTGAAGACGATGATGATGTCGTCGTGAAGAAGAAATCAACGAAAGAAGAAAAAAGATATATTATTCAGCCTTTCAAGGTGCCGGAAGAACTCCTCCACTTGGAGTCGGACAAAGTACTATCAGAACAAAAGTTCAGGTCAAAGTTTGGCACCCTGTTATACTTGCAGAACTTGCAGCGTGACGGCGACATTACTACGTGTCCCATCTGTAGGAGTAATCCTGGCGATAAGTGGTCTGTTCTACATTGCGGTCATTGCATCTGCTTAGAATGTTTGCAATGATGTTAAAGCAATCGCGCAGTAGTATTTCTTGTGTCCAGTGTCGCCAACAGTGCGCTATCAAAGATATTTCTTATGTGATGAACTCGACCAATGAGTTGAAGGGCTCGCACTCGACCAAAGTGGAAGCTGTTATGATGGAGGTTATGAAACTAAGAGAAACCGATCCACATGTTAAAGTGTTGGTGTTTTCATCGACAAAAGATGTCACAGCACTTTTGCTGTATCTGCACTATTGTGCTAAAGGACTGAATTTAGTTGAGGCAACACATGTTTTCCTTGTTTAACCAGTGCTTAACCCATCTGATGAACTGCAGGCCATCGGTCGTATACACCGAATTGGGCAAACTAGAGAAACATTTGTACATCGATTCATTGTTAAAAACTCAATCGAAGAAAGAATGCTCTCTGCTGTGGAGGCGAGCGGAGTTGAACAATGGAGTAAAGAAGAGATCACCCTGCAACAGCTTCATGATTTGTTTACGATCGATGCGAATGCGTTGTTCAAGAAAATTGAGTTATTTAGTGGACACGCCAGAAACAAACTGTGTTCATGTAAAAAGAAAAGTACACCTGCACAGAACTTTTAGCCCTACAGTATGTCAACATTAGTGTGTCAGTATAGTTACAGTTTATTCTGCCTAGACAAAAAGTACGTAAACAGCATACTCGACACAATCTGCTTCTGAACAGAATTCTTTCCATCTTTGGCCTACACTTACTCAAGCCCCATTTTAATGTGAATATTACACCTTTATATTAATATTACTCTTCGGCCCTGCATTTTTATTTAAAATTGTTTCAAGTTAAACCTTTAATATTTTATAGTGCAATATCTGCTCCTGAACATACTTGGTTCTGGCCAATAGGAAACATTTTGCGTAGTCGGGTAAGCGTTAAGTAAGGTAAAATGATTTCTTAGAAATTAAATTTTGTCAGCGAGATTGTCATCTTACAAAAATAAACTTGAAAAGGATTAAACTTCAATCATAGCGTCATCAAGATTTAGTCTTTTCAATTTCCTTTTCGTTTAATTTTAACATTCAATTCGAACCCTTGTCTTTTGTGTAAATTCATATAAAAGGTTTAAAGTTGCAGTGTTTTAACGTTATCTGGATGTCTCCTCTTTACTTTAAATATTAAATATAGCTGTTACAGTTTTTTAAACTAATTTAAAATGGATAAACGTATCTAGGAATAGTAACAGATATTGCAAACCTAGTGATCCGTCAACCATTTTAAAATTTGCTCCGAAAACGTACTCTCTCTCTCTCTCTCTCTCTCTCTCTCTCTCTCTCTCTCTCTCATGTTCGTCAGAATAAGGCTACGTATCTTCAGTTGTAATTTCATTCCTTAACTGAATGCAATGTGCATCTAAAAGTAAGTAACAGCTTAACATACATACTCATTCCACCACAAAACAGATCTCACACTCGATGTATGTGTGTTTGTTTTTATGTTATCTCCTTAATACTATTAGTCACCGCATCTTTATTATTTTCCTTCCTTTCCCTCCTCACTTCTCCACATCTCTTCTCTATCCTTCCACTAACTCCACACCAAAGTGCGTATATCTCTTTTATTTTTAGATGGATTTTAACTCTTTTAACTTTCCCCAAAAACCTCAAAAGCTATTTACATCTTCTAACCAAACCACAAACCAGAACGACAAATCAACGATGATCATAATAATTTAAGAAAGTCATAGTAATCTATTATAATTAAATACCAATTTAATAAAAACTTTATCGATATTAAGTACAAGTGAGTGCATAAGCAATAAATTTACCATTTTACAAAAATTACTTATTTTATAATATTGTTTATTGTTTTCCTTAGTTCATTTCCAATTATTATTTATTAATATATTAAGTTAAAACAGATCAGTAACACTCAATATAATTTTAATAGTATAATTATTAAACAAAATAATCATCATAATATATTTTAATATATTCAAGTTCATCATCTTCATACAATTAATTTGTTAGTTTTCGATTTTTCGACAAATGTTCTTCATGAAATTAAAATTATAAATTGGTCGCCAAAATTGACCGAGTAGAATTTTAGAGAAATATGCTTATTTTGGAGAAACAAATTGTTTACCTATTTATATCTATTACACTCGATTCCCGTCCACCGTGGAGTTCAGGTCTTACACGGAAGAATAGACGTGCTACTACCATTACAGGGAACATCACGTTTATTGTCATGCGGGTTGCGTCAACTTTCCGAGCGTTGCACGGGAGTTGATGTTTTTTAGTTGGCTAGTGTCGCTGAGACTGCCGTATGGATAACATGGCTTATGGGCTCTCTGTACTTCACGGTGAACGTGGAATCCAGTGTAGTGCACTCTGCCCTTGCTCGCTTCGTGGCAAAGCCAATGCAAAGAGATTGTATTCTCTGATATTTTCACAGAAATGACGATTGATTAGGGCAGAGTAGGGTGGTGAGAGTAGTGACGCCGCGCAATAAGGCCAGAGGTTTTGAGTGAATAACAGGATGTTTTATTATATTGAGAGATATTAGCCTAACCTAAACAACCTGCTGGTTGTTGAAGATTAACCGATTTTAAATCAGCTTTTTTATTTATAATATGCAATAACAGATATTTGAATTATTATAATACAGTAAACGTTTTCAGTTGATTTTTTGTAACTTTTATTCAGGTAACCTAACCTAAAAAAGCTATTGCTTGTAAAAAATAATTAACTGATTCTAAATTTACCTAGCTGGTTGCTATGGTAATGAACTTAAATGCATTCAAGAAACGTGAGTTGGTTTCAGTATATGCCTAAATTAAAATTTTGTTGTTAACTTTTGAACCGAATCAGCTGTTTGAATAGATATAGATTGATTATAACATTTAAACATACATTTGGCGAGCGTAGCTGTACGAGTAATCAATAATATGAGTGATTCACAGTATTTCGTGTTTATATAAATACAGGTACAAGATCATGCACATTAATAGTCATTATGAACAATGCGCCAAACCGCTATCAAGGGTATCATGACGCCTATAATCGCAGGTAAACAAGCGTAATATGTTTCCGAAGTGTATGTCAACATGAAAGCTGAACTGTTTTATTCTGATTGTTATTTTCTAGTGATCGATAAAATATGTTTTTTTAAATGCTTCAAGTACCTGTTTGGAAATAAATAACGTACTAAAATACAGTATTTTTAAACCTAGGTCAAGAAGGTGTGTTCGTTTTAGCAAGCTAAAATGGGATGGGTTTAGTAATTGTTATAAATGACTAAGGTAGACCCTCCATTAATTAAAGTCATTGTTAACTCTCTCAGATATCCCGAGAACTACTAAAGATAGGACTCTGTTTTATTTTTTTTTCTTCTTAAGATTGACTGTTATCTAGTTTCGCACATAGAATGTTTTGTTTGAAATAAACATTTTTCTAAATGTTTAGTCATATGTTTTGTTCACCACCTTATTAAAGGACTGCAATAAAAGACGAAAATTTGTTTGGTGAGGTTGGGAAATTTTTCAACCGAAATTGTTGTAGGCAAGTACCCAGCCTAAGGCAAAATGTTTGCTGGTTAAAAACCCAGCCTCTAGATATTATTGACTTGCCATTTTGGATACGAGCAAGACATCTGCTTTGCACAGTTAGTCCAGTCAAATTGTGTTTTTCGCAAGAAATATTTGGGGTAGTTTTGATTTCTTCCATTTTATATGTTTTTTGGGGTGCTGAATCTGAATCTGATGTTTGCCTACAAAATTTCGTGACGCAACATTGATAAAAATGCAAAAACATGTAAAAAATCATGATTTTTTGCGGTTTTTTGCTGTCAACTCGAAAACTATCAACTTTTCGTAAATAACCTTCCTATTAAAAAAGAATGTACATTAAATTTACTACAAATTTTATTCCGTAAGTAATTTTCTCCGACGAACCGTTCATGCTCAAGCGCTAATTGAAAATTGGCGTATTTCGCCTGTCTCCCCAAAAACCCACAATTTCCACACCAAAACTTTAATTTAACATATTAAACGTTGTCAATTAGTGAATTCCTTCCTGTTCTCTGCATATACACCTTATTTAGATCGTATATGTGAAGGTACAAATAATTTTTTTTCAAAAATTGAATATAAAAATGTTCAGTTATATGAAGTTTGAATTTACAAATTTAGTTACCCAAAGTTGAAATTACAAAGGAAATCTTGAAAACTTATTACATATTATTATATTGTTTTATATATATTACATATTATGATTATATGTATATTACATTATTATGTTAGGCATTGTCGTTTAGAGGGTAATGGCTGAGGTTCTTTGAAGGCGGCGGATCCTAGCCCAGGTCCGGGTTGTTCTATTGTAGGGACTTGTTCACCTGGAAATGAAATAGCCTAGGTGGTGCGAAAATAACAACTTTGATCCTATCTCAAGTAGAGATGAAAGTATGTTTTGTTGAAAATTCAAAAACTGGGGGTGCTGATCTCATGCAAATACAAAATGGTGATTTAAAAAACCCATAAGTTTAAAACTTACAATTACAAGTAATTTCTGGTTCACAATAAAAAGGATTTATAATAACATTAGTTTTACAAGTAAAATTTTAAATTTACAAATCCGCCGATTTGTCAAAACGACTGAGAAACTGTGTTTTTAGGTTAGGCCTACATTTTAACATGCGGTAGTTTACGATTATTACCAGTAAACATATAGACCCATTTCTTTTTAACCATCCGAATAGTAGCAAAAAGAGGGGTGTTATAAGTTTAACGTATGTATCTGTTGGTTTCATAGTAGCTCCCAAATGGATAAGCCGATTTTGATTTATTTTTTTTAATTGAAATTTATCTTGATCCAGAGTGCTCTTAGTATAAGCTATGATTAAAAAAATCAGTTCAGCCGTTCGAGGTATTCATTTTTTAAATTTATCTGTTATTTACCATGTTTATCCCAGTTGAGTTGGGAATTAAATAGTTTAATTTATTTGTAACCAGTCTAGTAAAATGCTTTTTTATTTTGTTAAATTTGTTATTGTATTTTTTACAAATGTACTTAGGTTTAAGAATTCATTGTAATTAAGTAGATAAAGTAACTAATATTTCTTTTTACCAGAGCCACGTTTTCTATACTGCTTTCTGAAGAATGCATTAATTCTTTATCAAAAAATAATTTATGAAAGAATGAATAAACTATACGTAAACCAATAAACTGCTTAGTTCACAATTTAAATTAATTATTACGAAATATATTGTAAGATTTGACATACCTTCCACATAGTGTAAGTGTCTTTTTTCTGTCTCTTCGTCGTCTATGTCAATGCTGTCTTCCGAGGGCTCGACGTTTTCTTACAGCGCTTCGCACGTTGTGCAGATCGGGGAGCAATGGAGGCCTGCCTTCCTGCATCCACAATTCCATTGGCAGCCTTTTTTACATTTACAAGAAATGTGTTGGAGTATTGAGTCCGGGGGGGGGGGGGGGGGCACTGGCACGAGACCATTCCTTGTTTTTTCCACCCCCACAAGATGGAGTAACCTCTCAATGAATGTTGTCGTGCTGCATCTTCAGTGGGAGGTAGTGAGGCAATGTTGGTTTTATTTTTGTACTATGAAGATACATATTGCCTGAACCTCAAATCGTTCAGGCTATTCTCATGTCTTTTCCCATAGAGAGCCATGAGAAACACGTTTCCAGCTTCGGCAATCTCGTCCTGGTGTGCATGAGGGTCTTTGAAAGCATCAATGACCGGTTGCAAGTTATCGTACTTCTGCAGGACTTTGAAAAATTTCAGTTTCCCCTGATTATATAAAGCAGAAGTGGTGTCACGACCACTCATCGCGAGCAGGAACAATATATGGTCTGATTGGGTTTTGTCGGCGGTAAGATGATGATTGTAGAGTGTTTGAGACACTTTTCCTCTCCCCGATTTAAAAAAAGAAAACATTCGGTATATCAGGGCTACACAGGTCAATCAAAATTACCAAAAGGTATATCTTGCCCCACCACTGTCGCATATTCATTTGACGGGGCCAACAAAAGATAAGGGTAGTTGTGATAATTAATTAGGATAGCAGCGTCCTCCACAGCTTGCTGTGGATAAATTGTTTGGTCATAATATGAAGCATCGTTATAAAATCCGGGCTAAGAGCCAAAAAGAATGTTTTGAGAAAAAAGCAAAAAACCTTCCAAATTTAAAAAAAAAATTAGTTTTTCCAGGTTTTTTATTTTAGTGGCTTTGTAATATTGTTCTGACCATATATACTAGAATAAGTAAATAATACAATTTTATCATAGAATAAATTGTGATTTCAACAGAACAAATTTATAACCGGGCTATGTGCCCATGCCTGTATTATTAAAACCGAGCTAAGTCCAAAAGTATTGAAAGTAAAAAGAGGGCTAAGTAACATTCTCAGTCATGATGTACCCATGTATGAAAGTGCATGTTTTAATGAAAGTGCAATCAGTGTATGTTATTATTGTTTAAAAGTGCAATCAGAAAAACAGGTTAAGGTAAAAAGAGCAATAAAAACAATGAATGCTAACTTTTTTCATTTTTTATTACAACACAAGATCTAAATTCAAAATACAGCTATCATTTAGAAAGAACAAAGTCTTTCAAAAAAGTCTACAAAGTTTAGAAGTTTAAAAATTTAGTCCTTAAAAGTAAAAAAAAAAGTTTTACAAGGGATGCAAAATTTAAAGGCTTTTATAGATGAAAAACATTTATGTATGGGTTGTCTTATGGGATTACTGAACTAACTGTTCATAAAAAAACTTATTTTCATCTTTAAGGTAAGGAATGAACTTTTTTAAATCTTCCTTTTTCTCAGTTTTCAATCTTCCTTCCATTTCCAACCGAGGTAGTTCCAACCCTTTCAGTCTTTCAGTTGCCATCCCTTTCTTAATCACTGTAGTTTGTTCCCAAGATTCAAATTCACTGAAGGTTTTTTTCGTAAAAATTATCCCAGGTTTGGCCTTTGTGATTTTTACCCAAGAAACCTTTGAAATTTCTAATTTAGTTGTGTTGAGGTAGTCTTTTGCTGCCTTCGCGAAGTCAAAAAAATCTTCTTCCCCCATCAATGTTGTTAGGAAGGGTCTTTTACGGTTAGCAGAACAAAGAACTCTTACAAGGTCCAAGGGGACCTCACACCTTTCCACCCTTTTTCTTTTTTCAATAGTACCAAAGTCGCGATCGCAGCTTAAATAAGAATGACCTGAGACTACATACTTGTGATTAATTTCATCGAAATAGTCATTGCAGACTAAGTAGATCCACAAGAACAAAATCATCTTATTTTTGTTCTGCCCGCAGCAGTTATCTGTCCAAATTATCAATTTCCTTTTGGAAGTTATTTTGCTCTTGACACCTCTTAAAATGCAACTGGCTATTTCAATCCCACCCCTGCTACTCATGCCTTCGTGCCAAACAAACATAAAACCT